>VDFB02301007.1:380231-418879 GCA_007258455.2 Sequoia sempervirens
TTGGAAGGAAGGGAACCTAGCGGAAAAATACACCCGTGGAGTGGCTTGTAATTGATCAGAGGCCCTCTCCTACAACCCCTGAAATGAAGAACACCCAGGAGGAGGATGTATTGAATGGCAGAAGGATTGTGGTGCCCCTTGAGAAAACCCCAGATGTGTTAAAGGAGGGAGAACTTCAGGAGGTCCCGCAACCTATATCCCCTGGTCTGGTGAAGAGCCACGATAGGGAGGTTGAAGTGGAAAAGGAGGTTGCCTCAATGGCAAGCGCTAACCTTGATTCGAATGTTGACCTAGATGATGCACTGGGCATCATTGAGGATAGATGTATCTCACAATCAAATGCTAAACATCTGGGTGTGGGAAAAATTGGCACATCGGGCAACTCCTGGGGTAGAAAATATTTCAAGCAATATAGGTAAGGAGGTTGCCACAAAGAAGTTCCCTAGCATTACTAAGTTCTTAAGTACCAAGGGAGGAAGACCCTCCCTTGGGAAACAATGAAGATAACTACATGGAATGTCAGGGGCCTAAAGGCCCCTAACAAGCAGCGCCTAATCAAGTGCCATCTGTAGAAAAACACAAGCAATCTAATCTTGCTACAAGAAACTAAGCTTTCAAGGGAAGACGAAATGAAGTTCGTAAAGTATTGTCGACCGTGGAATGGCTTTTTCCAGGATTCTTTGGGTTCAGCAGGCGGATTGGGTATTTTGTGGAAAGAAGCTACACTATCTGTGGAGGTAATTGAATCTACTGCTAATTGGTTGGTCGTGAAGGTATATGATCTTGGTCTGAATTTTCACTTTGTGGTTATCAATATTTATGGCTCAACGAAAATGGAGGAGAAGGCCACTCTTTGGGGATCGGTGCTTGACTTTGCTTGACCCTTCCTGAGGGACATTTTGATCATTGGAGGGGACTTCAATGCCATCTTGGAGCTATCAGAGAAGAGTGGTGGGACACATCGATTCTCTCAGGATTCAATCAACGTCAAAAATTTTGTAGTCGAGGCTGGTCTTATTGACTGTCCAACGAAGAATGGTGTCTTCACCTGGACCAATAGGTGGAAGGACTTCACCGCAATCGCCGAAAGACTGGACAGATTTCTGGTTTCCCCGCGTTGGAATGAAATCGGTATGCACATTCATGCTGCCATATTGTCTGTGTCAATATCGGATCACTTCCTAGTGGAACTAGCAATTATTGACTAGCCAGAAATGGCAAAGACAAGCTTTAAATTTCAAAACATTTGGCGGCAGGACAACAACCTATTTGGCCTACTAGAGAGTTGGTGGAAGGAGGTCGAAGTTGGGGGCTCGGCCAGTTTTAAGATTGTCAAAAAATTGCAGTTCATCAAACAAAAGCTAAAGATATGGAATAAGGAAAAATTCCAAAATATTTTTGTGGAGAAAGCAAAGGTGGAAAATGAGTTGGATTCCCTTAATGAAAAAATAATCAAAGAAGGTATGAGAAACGATGAATTCTTCAAAGAAAAATAATTGAACGCCAAGTTGGCCGAGCTCCTCAAAAGGGAGGAAATTTACTAAAGGGACAAATCAAGAGAAGTATGGCTTAATGAAGGGTATTCGAATTCGAATTTTTTTTACGCTTCGGTGTTAGCCAGGAGGGCAGCGAATAAGATCAAATAAATCACAACTATGAGGGGTCACACTGCCGGTGGCTTGTCTAAGGTAGGATCCGCAGCGGTTGAATTCTTCTTGCACTTACTTGGTGACCAAAGGACACAGATGGTGAATGGTAGCATCCTTGATGGGATAAATAAGCAGGTAAGTGAAGCCGATAATCGAATGCTATGTGGAGCAGTGTCAAAAGAAGAGGTCAAGTTGGCATTATTTCAGCTGCATCCGGATAAGGCACCGGGGCTGGATGGATTCACAACAAGGTTTTTCCAGTCTTGTTGGAACTTTGTGGGGGATGACCTATGGAATCTTGTCGAATATTTTTGAAGGACCAAAAGGTTTGTGAGAGATTTAAATAACTCGGTGATTGCTTTGGTGCCAAAAAAAAAGGATTGCAAGTCCTTTATTGACTACAGGCCCATTTCGTTATGCAACATGATATATAAGATGATAGAAAAAGTGTTGGAAAACATACTCAAATTGGTTCAGGGAAAAATTGTTTCACCTAAACATAATGGTTTTGTACTAAGGCGGGAAATAATTGACAACATCTTGGTCCTCTCGGAGGCCACACACACACTCAAAATGAGCAAGGAGGTGAGGATGATAATCAAACTAGATGTATGCAAGGCATACGATAAGGTCTCCTAGAGCTTCCAAAGAAGGTTATGGAGAAATTAGGATTCAAATCACATTGGTGAGATCTTATAAAAAAATTCATCTCCATCATTCGCTTCTCAATTTTGATAAATGGGTCTTTGCACGGCTTCTTTGAGGCAACTAATGGTCTCAAACAAGGTGATCCTATCTCACCATTCCTATTTGTAATCATGGTTGAATCCCTTAGTTGCGCTATCAAGAACAATTGTTAGAGGTTGGAATGAAAGGGGGTGCAGGTGGCCCCCAATGTGGAACCGATATCACACGCAATTTTCCGATGACACTAGCCTACTTGGAGAGGCAAGCTTAAGAGAAGCCAAATGCATTAAAAAGGTGTTAGATGCTTATGAGGAACAATCAAGCCAAAAAATGAACAAGGAGAAATCGTGTATTTATTTCTTCAATAAAAGGTTGCCTCTTTAATAGGCCATATCCTCATTATTGGGATTTCAAGTGGGGAAATTGCCAAAAAAAAATTTAGGGGTGAAAATATTTGAAGGCATGTGTAAAGCCAAGCATTGGGAGGAAGTGGTCGAGTAGTGCAGAAATAAGGCAATGGCGTGGAAAAACAACTGGTTCACTCTAGTTGGGAGAATTTCCATGGCTAAGGCGGTACTGTCTGCAATATCGATCTACACCATGCCGTGTTATGAAGCCCCAGTAAAGGTAGAGGATGACTTGGAAAGAATTCTGAAAAAGTTCTTATGGGAAGGCTCCAAAGATGTAAAAAGGATTCCACTTATTGGTTGGGAAACGACATGTAAATCAAAAGACAATGGTGGGGCTGGGCTAAGGAAGATCATATTTCAAAGTCTGGAATTGGGTGCCAAACTGATTTGGAAGATGTACAAGGCCCCCGAGAAACCGTGGTGTCGTGTGTTGCAAAGCAAATATCTCGATTGTTGGGATCTTTAGATTACTAACAATTGCTAATATTAAAGGTGGCTTGGTTGTGTGGAAATACATCATGGATTGCAGAGCCTTAATTACATCACACCTCTCGTGGAGAATTGGGGACGACAGACAAGCTCTATTCTAGACAGACTCTTGGGATGGCCACAAAAGTCTAACAAAGATGTTTGAGCTGGGGAAATATGTGGACAGACTTTAGGAGGAATTCGGGGACAAGGTGGCAGACTATGTGTATAGCGGCGATGAGTTGGGTAATGGTCAGTCTAAATAGAAAGATGTTGGCTCCCTTCCACTTCCGCAAGATTTGAAAGATGTTGTCGCCCAAGAGTTAGCCAATAGGACGGTCATGTTAAGTAGTAGGGAGGATACTATTATCTAGTGTGAAGTGGCGTCAGGAGAATATTCGGCCAAGCTAGGGTATCGTATCCAAATTTCCCAATGCAAAGATAAAATGTGGATGGCGACCCTATGTTGGAAACGTGAAGTGTTGCCCAAAGCTAGTGCCTTCCTTTAGGTAGCCCTTCATTATTGTTTCCTTACAAGCGAAAGATTACAGAGGATTGGGATAGTTGGCCCATCTAGATGCATCCTATGTGAACAAGAGGTGGAGGATGTGGACTATCTATTTCTCACATGCCCCTTGGTTGCCTCCTGTTGGGATTGGTTACAAGGGGCCTTTGGTTTGCAAGGACCTAGGCAGGACAAACTTAGATCTTTTTTGAATAGTTGGCCAATTGCAAATAAGAATGGGTATTGGCATGGAATTTGGATATTAGCACCCTCTTTGGCGGTGTGGAATTTGTGGAAGGAGAGGAACAGGCGCATATTTAAAGAGAAATCTCTTGATTGCGACCTACTTATTACAAAAATACATGGAGCCATCATAGAGATAGCGAACAACAGAATTATCTTAAGGTCAAAGGCAAGGTTTACAAGGTGGGATGAGGAAATACATAAGTTTTGGTATGACCTCAAGCATCGAATGCCTGTGGTATCTAGGCCAACAAAGGTCAACAGGAAGGAGGTTCGCTGGCTACAACCGGTTAGATTAAAATGGAAATTAAATTTTGATGGTGCAGCGAAAGGAAACCTTGGGCGGGTTGGAGCTGGGTGCATAATCAGGGATGGGGGTAGGCAATGTGTATGGATTACGTCAAAGTGTTTGGGAATTCATTCAAATAACATTGTAGAATTGGAGGCTTTGGCGCTTGGGTTGGAGGTATGCATCCAGAAAGGCATTGAGGAGGTGGAAATTGAAGGTGACTCAAAGATATGCATCCAAGCGATATCTACAGGAAAAGCACCTAACTGGAAAATTGATAATTGGATTGGGAAAATCAAGGAACTCCTGGGTAAACTGAAATAATTTTCCCTCACACATGTATACAGGGAAGTGAATAGAGCTATGGATTTGGTGGCTAATCATGGTGTTAATCAAGGTGACCCTATGTACGTTGACTCCTTTGCAGGCTGATGGTCAGGGCTGCAACAAATCTTAGCTTTGGACAGTGTGGGGATCCAAAGTACCCGTCCTGGTACTACCCAGGGTTCGTGACTGGGCATTGGGATTCACCTTATGCATGGTGGCATCTGAAGGTTGAATGTGATAGATTTGGTCAGAGATTTGGCTCTGGCATAGTAGACGGAAAGGAGTCATTCACGGGCTATATTTACCTAGACCGGGTGGGGATTTCAGTCATATTGCCTTTTGCAGATTAAAAGAGTATGTCTGTACGCTAGCATGGTTCACTCCTTTAGGCTAAGTTGTAGCTGCACAGTTGAAAATGTATTGGAGCAATGTCGACGACTCTTCCCAATCCATTGTGTTGTGGTGTTGGAGGAGATTGCAAATGTGGTAAGAAGGGTGCTCCTAGAGAGAAGGCACTGGTGTGATGGGAAGGTTTATGAAGTGGTCATTGGGATGTTGATTGACATCCTCAGTTCCAGAGAAAGAATGGTGGAGCTTTCTGTGGGGTTCATGGCAGAGGTGAATGCTCAAGCTATGGCGAATGCCACTCTGGAACTGTCGGCTAATGGTCTGGTTAGTCACCTCAGAATATTCTTTGAAGATGAAGATGATCAGGAGGATGAGGGGGAGGCTTATGAGACAGAGGCTTTGAGAATGCAGGAAGAAGCAACGATGAGTTTTTTGGTGAATGCTTGGGATGTCTTCAAAGCTGGAGTAATAAACTCCAACTTGGAAGCTTATGCAAGGTTCATGGAGTTGGGACTGCGATACCGGAGTGAGCGTAGTCTGGCTCAAACCTTGGATCTGGGCAGGAGCCTGGCGGTGATATATCGTTATTTAACTATGTGAGGAGCTAGTCATTTTTTGTTGCCTTTGTAATGTGTGTGCACATTGGCTTACTTTGCCAATCAAGAGTCATTGTATATGGGTGCTATCCCCTTTGATAGCACTTACCTATATATATATATATATTTACTGAATATATAATATAAATTTAAATAATAATTTTTAAACTATTTTATATATTAAATAAAAATAAATGAAATGAAATGATTATAAGAAAGAACTAAATAATAATTATTTAAACATAAAATTTAATTTATATAATAATTTTGTTAAATAACAATATGTATAATATAATTTATGTGAAATAATAAAAAAAAAAACTATTAATTATCAAATTTATTAAACATAAATAATAATAATAGATAACAAGTGTCATGTAGTGGCTAGTACTTGCCTTATAGTATTGTAATTATTATTTTTTAGATTTAATAAAAAAAAAATTAAGTTTTATTAATGTGAATAAAAATAAATTTAAGTTTTCTTAATTATAGTGTTTTAGTATTGTTAATTAGTTATTTTAATGACCTAACCCTAACCCTAACTCTAATACTATCCCTAACCCTAACCCTAACCCTATCCCTAACTCTAACTCTAACTCTAACAATAAATTTTAAACCATTATCTTAATCCTAGACCTATATTTAACCCTAACTATGATTGTAACACTATCCATAATTATAAACCTAAATTTTATCACTAAATTTTAAATAAATGAATGATAGAGTAAACATTCTAGATTAAACTATGTATGCTATTTTGAATTGACGTTTCGAACCACACTAAATGATTCATCATAGGAAAAGGATAATGAAGAATATGATTGTAGAAATTACCTTAAGAAGAGTTAAGTGGTGGGAGAGGATAGGGAGGGAGGAGATTAAAAAATGAAGTAAAAATGAAAATAGGCAAAAATTTGACGAAGACATAAAAGAGAATTAGTAATATAGTAACATGATATAACACAAATAAATGGATCAAAAAAGGTTAAAGTTGAATGTTTCAAACAATGAATAAATAACTCTAATGACCTTACCCTAAGCCTAACTCAATGATTCGTCATAGGAAGAGGATAATGAGGAATATGATTGTAGAAATGACCTTAAGAAGAGTTAAGTGGTGGGAGAGGGTAGAGAGGAATGAGATTGAAAAATGAAGTAAAAGTGATAATAAACAAAAAAAAATGAAGACATAACAAAAGAATGAATGATATTTAGTAATATGATATAACACAAATAAATGGATCAAAAAAGGTTAAAGGTTAAATGTCTTAGAGAATTATAAAGATGAATTATATAACAAAATGATTGAGGAGCAATTACCAACATTATTAAAAGAAATGAAGATATAAAGGAAAATATACTAAAACTTAAAACAATAATAATTTAACCAAAGAAAAAAGAAAAAAAATGAGATTATATATAAAATATAAATTGAAAAATTAAATAAATGATTCAATTAAAATAAAAAATAGATCGTTAAAATACAATAGATTATAATATATTAATATAAATAGATAAATCACAATAATTTATATAATATATATTAATATATAAATATAAATTAAAAAGAACCTACAAAATAAAATAACCTATCATATATATTAATATAAATTAATATATTACCTACAAAATGTAGATTAACTTATTTACCTACAAAATATTACCTTCAATAACATAAGATATAAATAGAAATAATATATATATATATATATATATTCTACATTAATATAGGTTATATATATAAATTAATATTATCTATATTAAGGGATGAAATGTGAAGGCAGACCGTTTTTGATGCTGGATTTCAAAGGTTTTCTAAAACTTGTGGTGGCAGGAGTTTTTGAAAAATGTAAATTTTGTATTTATGTAAAAGATTGTAGTTTTTTGTAAAGCCCTGTAAGTAAATGATAGGAGTTAGAAGGGAAAGATAGTTGGGTGATGTCGGGTGATTCTGTAGAAGTTGGTGTTTAGTGGTCGGGGGAGGTGGACTTAAATCTTATATGAATGTAATGACTTTATATTATTATTATATTAAGATAGCTTGTATATTATATATAATAGAGGCCTAAAATAATATAGGTTATCTTATATACCTATATATTATAGGTTATAATTTTTTGGAGAACCTATATATATAAATTAATATAAAAATATACATGATGAAAAAAAACAAGGAGAGCATATAATAATTAAATTATACCATAAAATATTAAAAACATAGATAACAAAGATATTAGTCTTTTTTTGGAGAACCTATATATATAGATTAATATTAAATATATATATGTGATGAAAAAAAAATTATTAATGAAAAGAAGAGAGCATATAATAATTAAATTATACCATAAAATATTAAAAACATAGATAACAAAGATATTAGTCTAATCTAATATCACATAGGTTCTTTAAAAAAATCAAAAAAGTAACATTTAGTTATTTTAGAAAGATTTAATGAAATGACTTTATAAAGCAAAAAATGAAAAATCATTCTTTATTTTTCATTTTCAAATATCAACTACATTATTAAAAAAAGTTATTTATTTTAGAAAGATTTAATAAAATGACTTCACATTAAAAAAATGAAAAATCATTATTTAAAAAAAATGTTTATCTTGCTTTCCTATTTTGTTTTCTCAGGTCAATAACACACATAACTTTTTAACCAATCATATGTACAAGAAATAATTTTTATAATTTGTAAAGTTAAATATTTTACAAGTTGACTTTACAAAATAATTTTTATTTTTATTTTTAAAAAATATTATTTGTAATTGGTTGAAAACTAAATTATTAATAACTAGTTAACTAAAAAAAGCCAATAGTAGTACTATATATTCTAAATGTTAATTATCTAAAAAGACTAAATTAGTGATAATGATTATTTATATTGTCACAATATTTTCTCCATAATATGTATCTCAAAAAACATATAAATTGATAATTTACCAAAATATTATAACTTTCCCAAAATCTTAATTAGACTATTTAATATATATATAGATGGTTTATATATATTTATAATCTAAAATATTAATAATAATATAATAAAAATATAATAGAGTATTATTAATTATTTTATAAATATATATAAACCATCTATATTCTAATACCATATCTTAATTTTAATAGTAAATTATATACATTATTTGTTAGATTTTAAATTTTATTTTTTAGACAAATATAAAATGATAAATAAAAATAAACATAAAATAAAAAATAAAAATAATATATTAGAATGTGAAAAAGAGTGGTTTACATTTTCTATCATATAATGTTGAGAGGTTTACGAGGAAACGAAGTCCATATTACCATTTACTCAATTGGCGCACACAATTTGCAACAGATTTTGCACGGTGAAAATGGTGAGCGAGGTGTTGTGGCAAATTAAAGTATTATAACTAGCACTTGCACCTATAGGAGGTTCAAGGGGTCCGCCGATAGGAAAGTAACACAATGAGCAACAGAATAGCCAATAGGCACAAACCAATTTTGTTTTGCAATGGTGGTGTAAACAACAACCATTCGTACCAAGGCACCACTCCCCTATTGCATGCACCATACCCTGAAACTGTCAGGGAATGGCTTACACATCACATTAATGTTTCAAGCCTTACCTAAACCACCTTCAAGAAATTCATATGTAATACTTCTACGCTGGAAGGAAATGCTCATTAAATTTTGTATCTAATCCATTGCAAGTAGTCACAATCGCCTTTATGAGCAAATGTAAAGATGGAGGAAAGACGTGAAGCAATAATCAATTGTGAAGGAGGTGTTGAACATGGCTGTTCGTATGGTAATTTAGGCTGCAAATCATATTGAAATGGTTAAAGACTGAGTTGCATCGGTGAATGACCAACAATAAATTATGTTAACTAATTTCAACAAATATAAATAAATTCTAGAGTTGTAATGGCCCCCACATAATTACTCTAAAATGAGTGAAACAACTTGGAGAAATATGATCAGAAACTAATCAAACATGGTGTATATTAAAGGTGAGTATCACAGGTTATTTAAAATTTAATAATTTGAAATAATTTAGATACAAATTGATTGCATTTAATTAGATAATTTAAAATTCTGATTAAATTCCTATTAATTTGTTTTAATTATGTAACTATATAAAAAATAAAACACTTAATTGTAAATGAATTCAAATGATTTATCAAATTGCATTATTATAAATAATAGGATGGAATTAATAACTTAATATATATTATTATCTTGTTTGCTGATGTTCTACCTATCTAATAACTTTACTTCTACCAACTTAACTTGAATCTTTCATATTTATCTTCATTTTCACCTCTTTGGTTCCACGCTATTCAATGCAAATAATTCACCATAACCACAGCCTCCCCATTCCAACAATTTTCTCCGAGCCCAACTACCCAACTTTATTCTGTTATCATCTTTTGACAACTAATGGGAAGTAGTTTGTTGCCTCGTTCAAAGCGCCCACTATTACTATTTGGCCTGCGTCTCTTTTTCATTCCCAATTTTCCACTACTTCTTTCATATCATGGGCACAATTGCAATCATCTTAGCTCTTTTTATTTGCATTCAGATCCATTCCAATTGTCTTCTCTCTTCATTGTTCAACTGAAACTAATTTTATTCTTCTCGTCTTGTGTGTGGCCTCCTCTATTACCACTACACTTTACGACTCCAATTTCCTTGCTCTTTTAAAGAAAATCCAACACTCGGCTCTCCCTGTCACCTATTTGGTGTATGGATTCCACAAAGATTGAAATCCCTTCATATTTCTTGTGCCCGATATCAATGTTGCTGATCACAGACCCTGTCACGCTCTGCACCGGTGCGACCTACGGCCAACACAACATCGAGAAGTGGATGTACAGCATGGGAAACAACACCTGCCCTGTCACAAAGCAACCCCTTCCCAACACTGACCTCACACCCAATCACACACTACGACGCTTCCTCCAACATTGGTGCGTCCTCAACTCCTCCGCAGGCATTACACTGCCACCAAACAGTTTACCGTAAAACGTAACTTCTCGCTGGCAGTGTCAGACTGGGGGAGATCCCGATGGGGTCTCCCCACGTAAATAGCCTATCGGCTAATGAATTGTAATAGTATATAATTGGTTATGTAAAAACATATTTGTATTCATTGATGCAGCGTACAATATAAATAGGCACATAATTTTTTTGGCATTTTTTTAACATCAACATTTGGATCAAATGAAGAGAAAAGTCAAGGTAGAAGATGGAGGAGAGAAAACTATTGGTAGAGAATTGAACTTACATTGTATGCGACAACACCGTACAAATTCAGATATGTGACTTAATTCTATTTGTAGTCATTATACTACTGCTTTCATGCAATATTCAAAATTTATCAGCTGGATTCACACTTAAGAAAATATAGAAATGATATAGTTCTAATCTAACTTCTGAATGGGGTAGATGGAGGTCGTAGTAGCCTGTATTCAGCTTCCACAATGATGAAATTGCCTTACTATATCTCCTGTATGGACAACCATATGATTCAAATCTGGTTTCCCTAGTAGTAGGCCAAAGGATGACGAAACTGATGGAAGGTGGCTTGAACAGGTGAAATAGCAGCAATAATGCTATCCTATGTGTCAAACTCTCACCAACTAGTGTGGCACCCTTCCCCCAATGGATCCTCCAACAAAAGTGATGCAGCAGTAGCCACTAGCAATATATACTACCCAAAAAAATGGTGGCCAGTAATGGCATGTATGGTGGATGGACTCTGGTTGTTGGCACCCCCAAATTATAGTTTACAACCACAAATACGACATGTTCTAGACTCCAGGTGATGCAAAATAGCTCCAGCAGTTACAGTGGCCCAATCCAGCATTCAAGATGGTACAAACACTAAATTTGTTATTCATACTATAAACGTTGTAGACTTATAAATTAATGTTTGATTTGAAGGGAAACAATAAAGAATGGGTTGGTAAAGGAACTTGTCTCCCTCTCTTTTTTTAAGAGACGTGTATATGAAGAATGACCATTTTTCACCCATTGTTCCATATGATTTAGAATACTATGGAGAGTTGAGGATTGACACAGAGAAACAATATGGAATTTGAGAGGACAGACATTTCTTTGGCCACCTATATCAAAATAGACGGATTGATTAGGAGTGGGTATCGATCATTCCAATGTGCAGATTAGCCTAGAATGATTTCAATTTTCAGTTGGGCATAGAAATTCAATGAGAAAAGAAATTCTCCTTCGAGTTGTCAAATCTATTTATTTGGCTTTAATGTGATAAGCGAGATTTTGGAGGCTTCTACCTGATATTTTGAGGCTTTTATTATTAAATGACAACTGGTTTAATGTCGAATCAATATTTATTTGGTTTTTATATGATAAATGATATTTTGGAGGCTTTTATTATTAAATGACAACAAAACGATGGCTAAAACTTATTTTCCATTGACTCAACAATGATTTGAAGGTAGAAGACTACTTGTAATACTAAAAATCAATCTACAATATTTTCATATTTACTCAAATGTTAAAATAACAACGTGAGAAAACATCATCATCATATTTCCATATCAATTAAATAGTGAATCTCCACTCCTCATTTAATATAGCTTAGTAATGATTTTTTTTTTTATATTTTACAATATTCAATAATAAAAACTACAAAGACTCAACCTGCATTCATTCTCAAACAGCAGCCTGAACAGTGTTTGGCATAGCCAGAGCTACGTGGAACTTCCTTTATCTTTCACATGGGCACTTACATGTAAAGTCTCGCCTCCATATTCCACGCAGCTAAAACATTCATCGCATGTAATTTCAAGCCCCTCCTACTCAATTCCTTAGATGATTTCACAACTCTTCATTGAATGGATCAAAACTCCTCCTTCAAGTCTTGTAAGTGTCTACCCACTTGAAACTTCCAGCAGGCCTTATTGGTGAGAACAAGCTCTTTACCGTTTGGGTCTTGACAAAATTTAGCAAGATTGTTAACTTCCAAAAACATCTTAAAGATCCAAACACATAGCTTGAAAATCTTTTTACTTTGAATTCTCTGGCAGATTGCTAGACTCAATCCCCATTGGGTCTAGCACATCAACCATATCTGGCAGTAGGCAATGGTTCCAACGAGTCTAGATTCATTCCCCATTGATTCTTGCGCATCAACTATATCGCCTTTAGGGAGCAACAATAATTCTTCCAAAGAGTCTCAAATGTCCACCACATATGCTGCCTCTGCTAATTTTTCCCTGAAATCTGCAAGTAGTGATGCCCAAGTGCGAAGAGAGCTGTTGTCTGCAATCCCCTCTGATCCCAGAATGCTGGCGACCACATTCAACATAGCAGGACTGGAACAGTTGAATATTTTCTCAACCCATGGTTGGATACTCTCTCTTTACGTAGAGGATACCATGGAGAGCCTACCCACTTACCAGGCATGATAAAAAGCCCCCAAACAGAAGCTCCACCCTACATAAAATCAAAAGAAACTTCAGTTAAGGAGAGAGACAAAAATGAAACTACAAAGACAAAGAAAACAAGTACCGAGAGTAGGAGACTGCAGCAGTTCCACCAACGATAGGGAAGCAAGCGTCGGAGGAAGACGTAGCAACAAAGACACAAGAAGAAGAGGTAAGAGACATCAATTAACGTTAGCAGCCCAGTGTATTTATGTACACTTTGGGCGGTGATTAAGGTCGGTGGCAATCAAATTTGAAACATCCATCAATAGAGCAATCAAATCGAATCTAAAGACATCATGCATTCGATTTGAAGATATCTGCCAACTCAGAGGCGTGTGAAAATCTCCTTACAGCCGTTGCTTCAATAAACTCACAATAAATGAAAATAGGTATTTAGAGCTTTAGAATTGACAGCTTGACAATGTTTTGTTGCTTCTATTTATCAGCAATGGCCTGAAAATGGTTTACTGACATGACAGCATGGTTTTAAGGGTGTGAGACAGGTTTACAGGAAGATTGTGGACTGGCAAGTCCACAATTAAAAGCCTATCGGCTAAATATATTAATTGCTCTTTAGGAATTTCTAATATGTCTATCTTTTAATATTCTAAATGTTAATTTTCCATCCTCATTTTAGTGTATTACATTGAAATCAGAGTAGGGCTATGGAGAAATATAATTTTTTTATTAAGGAATCCAAAGTCTCTTCTTATCCGTAGGTTATTCTGTGGTTGTGTGGTGTGCAATACTTTTACTCCGAAATCTTATGATAAGTGTTTTGTTTGGCAAAAAAAAAGTTCAAATTTCTGAAAAATAGGCAAAATAATAGTTAACTTTCACTTTTCCTCAAATTGTTTTTGATTGGTTGAAAACTAACTTATTAATAACTAATTAACTAAAAAAAACAAAACTCATTAAATTACTAGTATATTTATTTGTAAAAAAAAAAGTTATTTAAAATATACAAGATCTTTTAATATTTTTAAAAATAAATGTTATAAAGATTTGAGATAGATTTATGTGAAGATAACATTCATAATTATATTCTATATGATA
The DNA here is from genome assembly GCA_007258455.2 of Sequoia sempervirens. Classification (NCBI taxonomy): domain Eukaryota; kingdom Viridiplantae; phylum Streptophyta; class Pinopsida; order Cupressales; family Cupressaceae; genus Sequoia; species Sequoia sempervirens. The sequence continues at coordinate 394,267 of VDFB02301007.1, forward strand.
GATTTTTTTGTTATTGTTATCTTTCTTATCATATTACAAAATTTCCTTTTACCTTTTATTTAATTTATCAATATGAGATCAACCAAACATAATAAATTTCATATATAAGTGATTATTAAAAAGCAAATAATTATGGTAAAAAGTGATAAAATTATTATACTATAATATATTATATAATAATATAAATTGTATATAAATATTAAAATGTATTTTACATTCCTATTTAATTAATAAAATTAAAATTTATTCTACTTTATTTTATTAAAAAAAATAACATCAAACAACAAACATGTATACTAGTTTATTTTTATTTTAAATATTTAACATTAAACAAGATATTTACATTACATAACCAAAACAAATAAAAACAACCATCACTACTAAACAAACAAAACAAACAAAACAAAAGTAAAACTAAAATACAATAATTATAAAAAAAAATACATTTAATTTTATTCACCTTCATTAAATTTACATATATTTTATTTGGACTCTACAAACCTCTAATCTATATACTCCTCTTCCCATCAACATTATAAGGTTATTATTTATAATAGGTAACTATTAGTTCTACAAAATTTACTTGACAATGACTTGAGTTTCTCTTCTTTGTGTTTTATAGGCTACACTCTGCCATAAAGAATGGAGGAAAGTGTTGTTGTTAGTAACACTATTAGTGCTTTGTGGGATAGTTTCTACTCTTATTGGTGAATAAGTTAGCAATGTATAGTATCAACTTTTAGTTTGCAAGTATATTGATGCAGGGCACCTTCACAATTTTGGCTTGTTTTGCATTTTAAATGGGGTCTAGTTTTGGATAATGACATTTTATGTTTGTAATAAGGTTGAGGTGACCAAGTTTGTGTTGTAAATAACATTATTAAGTAGTGTTAGGGGTGTGGTCTTAATAATTACAATTAGTATTGCATTATGCAAAGTTGATTAGTGTATTTTTGTGTCAAAATGAAGGGTAGTTGGAAGTTTAAGAGTCGGGCCTTTTGAAATTCTGTTGTGGCCGTTGAGGGAGGCTGAAAAACATGCTAAAAAGCTTGAAAAACATTCGAGCAAAGTTGGCAGTTGAAGATTTTGGAGATTTAATACAGAAATACTCTATTTTTTGGTTTTTTTTAGAATACTTGTGTTTTTCTGTTCTATATGATACCGTACAATTTGTGTTTCATGTGAGACATCTAAAATCTGTTAGTAACTTGTATAAGCTTTCATTTGAGTGTAATTTGATAGGTTTTCATTGAGAAATAAGGGAGAACAAAACAAAACCCTATAAGTTGCTTATTGGCTAGGGTTTCTAAGGGTTTTGAAAGAAAATGAAGATTGAAGGCCATTCCACCATACTGTAGTTGAATAATCTGGTGGAATGGGCCTGTTAGATGTTAGGGTATGTGTTTTTTGTGTTTGTTTGGCAGGGTGGTATGGAAAATGGTGGTCTAGCATGTGCACAATGTCTGAAAATTTGACTCTCTAGACATGAAATCACTGGTTATTGAGTGGGACAGTGAGAAATTAGATTGTTCAGTGGAAACAAATGCTAGAATTATTGGTTTTGAGATTGGTCAAAAGTGTGCATAAAGTTTTTAAGGTTTGTACTGAAGTTTTTGATAGCCTTCCTTTGGAAAAGAGGCCTAATTAGGCCATAGAGCAGCGTTGAAGAGCAAATTGGGTTATGTCAGCCCAAAGCAACCCTATCAAAGGGTTTGATATGTTGAAAGAAAATTTGATGGGTCCCTGAAATGTTGAGCATCAGGAGTTGATAAGTGCTTTTAGAGGAAGATATAGTTGGATAAGTGTGTCCAGAGGCCTAATTGTGAATAAGCAAGGTTGTAAAGGGAAAGAACCCTTCGAAAGGTGATTGTGGTTTGGAAACCAGTTGGAATTAGTGTTTTTGAGTCCATTACCACTCTGACTTGCATCATATATGTGAAAACCAAAATCTTATATGAAACTTGTTTTTCTTTCATGTAAATCGATTAGAACTGCCTTTTACTAAATCATTAGACATATTTTAAAGAAAGCACTTTATATTGTTTGGAGAATGAATTTTATAATTTAATATGTGTAGTATTTTATTTTTTTATAAAATATTAATATTTCTTACTTTGAATCATGTGTTAGTTGTGGTCAAAATCTAGATGAAGGTCCCTGGTAAGAGCATTGTCTCCCACATGGTTATTAGCATGAATTTGACGTCCTTGTAAAATGCAGGAAGGGTCTGATCTTTGTCATCACTTATTATACCTTTTGTAGTGTTGTTGGAATTTAGTTTAACCTCAAATGAATCTATGCGGTTACATCATCCCTTCCCTTGGAGATCAAACTCTTATCAAATCCTTTATGTATCTTTCAATTCTCTGAACAATATTTTTTCAGATGAGGCTTTTGATTGGAAAATGCATGTGTTCCCTTCTAACCAGATATATCAGCAAATAAAATCAAGGCAAAAGTCCTATATTTTCAAAATAAGCACATAAAACAAAAATATACTTTCATAATAATATCCATTTTGTTGGAGTTTGTTGGTGGCATTTTTGTCCTTGATGTCAAAACTGATTGGTTGCATGGCACATTGGTTCATTTGATATTCACTTGGCATTGGTTACAGTTGGTTTTTCATAGCATGCTTTGGTTCACTTGGAATTTCAATGGGCTTAAATGACTTCTTTATAGATTCTCCTGGACAGTGTTGATATACATTCAGTTGTTTCCTTTTTGTTTGGATGTACTGATTATTTGGTTTCATGTGCAACAATCTTGGTTGTGTTTGAAGGGTTGAAGGTTGTTTCAAGTGATATCATTTTGGTATTTTTAAAGCTTCTCCCATTGACGTATACACATACATTATTGACATTGTTTTTGGCATATGTATATCTGCAAAGTTTTTTTTGAGGTTTGACAATTTATGTCATTGGCATACAAGTTTCATTTTGGCATTCACGGGTGCTAGTAACAGGTTTATGTAATGGAATTTATAGTTTTATGTAAAGTGAATGACACTTGGTGATATGGTTTCAATCCTTCTTCAGAATAATACTTTATGATTTGTTCACATACATTCAAAAGTGAACACTTGCATTATGTTGGTTTACATGGCATTCCCTTGGTTTCGCTTTAGTGTTAAATCATACACAAGGGGATATATTTTATTTGTTCTTGATTGTTATCGGGCCTCTATTGTTTCAAATGACAGGTGTTTATTTAAAAAAAAAAGGGGCAATCAAATGTTATCGGGTAGTTTGTGTTTCACATAGCAAATATATGCTATATTTGGTGGCATTAAGATAAAACCATACATGGCTTTGACTTGGAGTAGTCGGGTTCTTCATATTTCAAATGTGATATGGTTTACATTATAATATATATTTTGGCTTATACTCGGGCTTACCATATTACATAATGTTCATATGAATGTTTATTTGCATCGGCCTAGACATTGGGAAACTTGGAACAGTCGAAGGCATTCATGACTCACGTGGACAATAGTGAACATGTTGATAGATTGACTTGGCAGCGACAACATTATGGGTATCTCAAACTTAAAAACATATTCATTGTGTTTTTTTTGTGTGGACTCCAAATGATTATTTTGTTGGACAAAGAATAGTGTAAATTTTTTTGAAGGAGAAATTTGAGAAACCCTAGCCGCCATTTAAACAAAATTGCAGAACTATTTTTGAGCTTTTGGTGAACTCTTGTTCAAGTTGGTTAGAATGAAGGAAGAAGTAGAAAGAAAGTTGGTTGACTTGCAGCTGGAGATGAAGGTAGAAGTAGAAAGAAAGTTTTTGGTCAATGTTGTCATAAGATGATCTCTCAAAAATTCATGCACCACTTTGGGTTACTTGTCATAGTTTTTAAATTTCAAATATACCAAGCATGCAAATAATTCTATACTCTAAACTCATAATTTTAAGTGAATGAATGCTTAGAATTTGTACAACATGTAAGTTGAATCTATCATCCCTCCCATGTAGGCAACAATCATTTTGTTGAGAAGTTGTGACTTATGGATTTGTATAGGTACTATTTGTGTCCCATGGAAAGTGTAAACACTACCTCTCAAAGAAGTTGAGGATTCACATCCAAAAAATTAGCAAATATCACCAAACATGTTGAATTACTACTCATATTATAATTGAAATTTCTATAAAAATTTGAACTATCTTGGAAAAAAGGGAAACAAGGCTGCAATAAATGCTTCTAGACACTCTTCATGAGGTTAGTTTTCACTCTAAGATATTTTAAAATCTCTGTAATTCCAATACTTGTAGCATCATAAAACAAATGTGGAACACTAAAATTTATAAAATAAAAAATAAATTAATTTAATCTTAAAACTACCAAAGTGAAAAATATTTGATGTATTATAGATTTAGAAAGCTTTTATGATAAATCATGAGGCAATTTAAATGGAACTAAAATATCTTCTACACCAACTATCAATATTACCAAAAAAATTATTGCTTTCAACAATTAAATGTACAATTATGAGTAGAAAGAATAGCTACTTGAGGACATTCATTGGCTTTCAAGGTAACGGAGCAATATTTTCCCACATACACATTGCATTGCATGAATTTATATTTTTAATCCATAAATCTCTTTGGTAGGAACCTAGGCAGGGATTGAGTTTCAATTGGAAATGTCTAGGCTATCTACTAGTGAGATGAAAATTGCTTTGCAATATTTGTAAGGTCATTGTTCCTTCTTGTTTTAGTTTTGAATATCTTATTTTTGGTCACTATATTTCATTTGAAATCCTTATGATTATAACTTTTATTTTGAAATCTATTGAGCTACTTTAGTTACCTGTGTAGATTAACAATAATTTTTATTTTATTTTCCAATAAAAACTTCGGTAACACTTCTTGAATACAACATCTAAATGGAATTGACCTAGAGGTTTTAAACTAATTTAGTCATTAAACCTCCATCATTATAGAACTTTATCGGGGATCTAGAATTTTTTTGTTGAAATTTCTCTAGTATCTTTTAGGTTCTACTTTTATAATGACACACTTGGCCCTCCAACTATTTGATTTGATTTGATCATATACATCTCAACAATATCTATGACCAATTTTGGTCATTTATGGTAGTTCAACATAAACTATTTCTATTTATTCTTACCATTCATTAAGTGGCACCAATTCACTTGGAACCAAAAGTTTGGATTCATCCAAGGTTTTGACCTTGATTAAACCAAGGTGTTTATTAGTATTACATAAGAGAATATCCCAAAAAATAATTGGCAAGCACTTATAAAAATGATTTTTTTTACTTGCTTTGCATTTTTCTTAGTGACTTATTTTGTAGCTCTAGATGTTGCATGTTCAACAATAACCTTGCTCATAAAAATTCAATAGTATTGTTTGTCACATCTTCACAAAATACTTGAGACCTATAGAATACCATTTTCTATATTTTAGATCTCATAGTCTACAAAAATGTTGTAATGAGGATATGAATATAATGAAGTCCTCAAAGACTAGTCCTAATGATGAATACCAATTAATTTCAACATAATAGTTCTACAATTGATTTCTCATAAAGTCCACTAGGCTAGTAATGCAATGCTCGCTCAGAATATTCATTAATAGAAGTATGTATTATGTATCCAAGCTTTGAATTTGAGTGTCCAATAAGAGTAGAATATCTTTTGAGTCATTGAGCCATGAGCCTCACTAATTAAAATTGAAATTAGATAAGGAATATTTTCCATTTGTAGTAAGTGCATAATGAGGTGGTGTTGCTTAACTAGAAGATAACATAACATCTATATTCTCATATTCGATTTGAAGTAAAAATCTCACAAAGTAAGAAAGAATAATCCCATTACTTAGACCCAAAGTATAAGAACACATCATTACACTGATATCCAAAAATTTTATGAAGTTGATATTTAGCTAAAGCACAACTAATGTACATCTAGTAAATCAAACAAATCCCAAAATTGATAGCATAAATGAGTTTATCAAAGCCTCAAAAGTGATCATTTGATTTCATTCTCACCTCATCTTATTGTGTGGACTAATATTAGCTTTAAAGGATTTATTATTACATTGTCTAGATTGTTCATATTCTCTATCCTTGTGGCCTCTTAATACTTAATTATTACTTGAATCCTCCATTCAAAGTTTTTTAACTAAAAACAAGAATCTATCTTCTAAATCAAGTTATAAAAAGAAAAGAAAAATAAATCAATGATCATTAGCTTTCATCTAGCATTATGCATCAAGTATTTATATTTCCTCGCATTAAATGAGCTACAACCCATGTATTAAAAAATCAATGTATGTGAGCATGAGTAGTCTCATTCACTAATAAATTAATATTTGATTCTAGCATAATTATTAATTATAGAGGGCATAATCCAATTGAATGCCTCAACTTATTAATTAGGAAAAGTGTGAGATATTTTAGGGGATGAGATTCAAGCCACTCACCTTAGCGCCTTTCATTCAACTACGACTTCCTAATATCTTCTATGTAATGAAGCAACTTGCACAAATGAAGAATATTATTAGAAATATGTTACAAACACTAAATAATTTACTTGAGAATAAAAAGTCACTTTAGCATGGAAAACCTCCATAAATCTCCAGTAAGAACACAATTTATAATATCATGCCAATGAATTGATCACTACCTCCTATATATACCCTAATTATGTCATGGATTCCACCTAGGATGACTCGGTTCTACTTATGTATGATTATATATAACTTAATTAAGAGTTATGGTAGTCATTAAATTGCCCATATCCCTATGTAAACTATCAAATTATAGGTGTAGCATTACCCCTTCATACAAGTGTTGTCCTTGAAGATGGTCAAATATGGATTCTTCTATAAAAAGTCAAATTATAAGTGTTGTCTTTGTGCATGTCTAGAGAATTAATTATGGATCCATGATCATTCTTCCCTCTTCATCTAACTCTAGAAACACTATTTATGTTAAAGTTCTATGTTGATATTCTTGTCTATATGTTATGTTTAGTGCATTTTTTGTGTTCCCCTTGAGATTGGAGGGTATCTCTTGCCAGTGTTGAATATTATCTTTCATTGCTCTAACCTTTTAGTGTACCTTCGAAGAAGAGATGAAGGATGGTAGATGGTACCTCAGTATTGATTGAATGACTTGATATTTATCTCTTTTGGGAGGAAAGCCTTTTGGCCTCTCCCAAAATAGCTTGTGGATTTAGTGATCTAGGAATTTATTTGACGGTTAAACTTCCAATGAAAATAATTGCTAAACCACATCCCCATCTACCCCCTTGTTAAGAATATTTTGCATTTGGTGCAAGCTTACCATATATTGATAATTTTCATGCAACCCCCTTAGTTCAAATATTTTATCTTATGAGTGAAAATGCATGAAAAAAATTTGGAAGTTCATCTTAATAGTTCCTAAGGTAGTGAGTCATTGGACTCCCAAAACAATGTCTACTCTAGCCATTGGGATAAGAAACATAAGATAATCAAGAATGCAATCTTTGATGATGAGTTTAATACTATGCCATTTACCTGAACAATCTATTATACCATTATTTTCAATCATAAGTTCCTAAAATTTTGGGGTTGGGTAAATGAAATAGTTCAATTTTGTTGTCAACTTACTATTCATTAATTTATGATTACTCCCCAGGTTAGTCAATATTGTTAATTTTGATGAGTATTCCATAAGTCAAACAATACTATTGAATTTTGTTATTTAAGGAAACCCAATACCTTAAGAGATTACAGGGTACTAATACTTGATAATTGTAAATAAACAGACTATTTTTTTTTTGTTTTTTCCAATTTCAATTACAATCAACACGCACCCGTTAAGGTTAGCTCTAAACCAAAACGATGCGGAAAGAAACTCTAACCAGGATGTACACTAGGATCCCGAGGTTGGGCAAGGTGTGAGCATATGCTCAGAGGATCTGATGCAATGTAGAACTAGAAGGGAACTCTAACCAAGAATGCATCTAGGATAGACGAGCATATGGTCAAAGGATCTTATGCAAGATGAGCTGAAAGTAACTCTAACCAAGATGGCGCTGAGAGATGGCAAGCATATGGTCAGAGGGTCCCTAAGGCTATTAACTGAAAGAAGATAGGCGGCAAGCCAGCCTCTTCCACTTATTCAACGGGAATTACAAGTAAGTCAAAAGAAGAAATGAGAATTGCTGACAGTACTACTGTTCAGCTTACAATTAATTAGAAAGCCTGCCAAGAACACAAGATTAGAAGCTTCAATGCTGCAATAATATTAACTACTCTCCAATCCCCACAAAACCTTTTAGAATCAATTTCTCACTCAACTAATGAATTTTCCCAAATTTGGTATAACTGATTTTTGACTGAAAATGCATAGACCAGCAACTCAACAACTTACTAATATGCTCACAACTCCCTCAAAACTCACCCAAATCACATGAAAAAAAATGCATACAGCTCCTAGGATGATGGTGCCCAAGAAGTAACAGTGAAACCAACCCAAAAGACTCCCATTTATTTTGCACGGAAATCAAGACAACTTCATAAATGTATGACCCTCAAGGAGGGGCGATTTTACTCCATAAAATCCAAGACATAAAAATAAAATCTGAAACTTGACACACAAGGTCGCCCCTAGCAAGGAATCAGATTGGTTAAATACCCAGAACAACAATATTTTTATTTTTGAATCTATGAGCGAAACTTACAATCAGCTGTGATATTCAGCAACTCCAGAAAACATGACTAAATGCAAAGAAACTAAACTAATATGCTAGGAACTCAAATGCAATGCTGAAACAAACTCAACTACAATCTACCTCTCAAATAGTTGCTATCTTTCAAGCAAGAAGATGAGCCAAGCTAGGAGGTGTGCTTTCCTCGAAGCAATCTATCACCATTTTGGCAGCATAACTTTACTGAAAATATGAGATGTCCAAATGAAGAGAAGAGACCTGCATTTAAAGACTTGAGGAGAATCTTCTAGAAGCTTCAAGAAGGGTGCCCAAATTTCAAATTTGATTTCAACTCTTTTCCCTCCAAAGGTGGCATCCATTTCTCATAAGGCAATATTTCACTTTTATAAAAATTAATCTTTCCCTCAAGTAGGCGTCTGACTTCTCCAACCCTTAATTTGGCCTTAAAAATATAAATTATCTCCTGATGAGGCATTCACCCATAAAGTCCCCTTTTTAAAAACAACATAAAGTTATAATGTTAGGCCAAGGGGGTTATAATATTAAAATATAACATTATAATATGAAAATAACTTATCTCTCCAGAAAAAGCATCCAAGGGCCAAAAATTCAATTACCAACTGAACTGGTTGAAGACGAAAGCCAACAGCATTGAAATCCACAAAGTCACTGCCAGAAATAGAATTTACTAAAAATAGTAAATTCATGAAGTTGCTCAGAACACCAAACAGACTATACCACTGCGAAGCTCTCTGAAAACCCATAAAGAATCCGCAATCCAATCTCCAAACTTCAAACAACCACCTCCTCAAAAATAGGAAACCCTAATTTCACCCTCCGAGTAGCCTACGGGTCTCCGGAATAGGCCAACGGTTAACTGAATTGATCACAATTGAGAAGGGGACATTACAATAATGCATGTGAAGAGATATTTTTTTGGACATATTCAAAGTATTCCACAACCACTATTGCTTGTTCTTCACCCTTTTCTCCATGAAAAGTGCTCTCAATGTAGAACGATTGATTTTTAGCACACTTATATCCTCTACTATATTTTCTATTATAGTTGAAACATAACCTTTGGCCCTTTTTTCTTTAACATGTTGAGGCGTTAGTCTCATAGGTTGAATAAATGATGGTGTACATGTCCTATATTTTTTTTGGAAAAAGGGGTAAAAATTTATTTAATCAATATAAAGCCAAAAAAACATACACTACAACAAATCCTTGTGATTAGCTTCCTTTTTTGCTTCCACCCACTATTTTAATGTATTTTTCTCCATTTTTTGGGAAAATTTGGCACTATTTTTCGAGATGGCACTATTTCTGGCATTTTTTGTGCCAACCAGAACAAGATGGCACTAAATCCGGCACAAATTTGTGCCAACATTAGCGTCGCAATTAGCACCAAGATTAGGGCCGCTATTAACGCCCACTGTAACGCCCTTATTAATGCCTAGATTAACACCAAGATTAGCGCCAACAAACTGCGCCTACTGTAACACCCAAATTAGCGCCTAAATTAGCAACTAGATTAACGTCTACATTAGCACCCATATTAGTGCCTTAAGTAGCACCTATTCTAGCACCTGCTTTAGAACATTTTTGGCACCTAATTTAGCGCTTGATGTAGCACCTAATTGTTTTGATCTAGCAAGGATTAAGGGTGTTAGAACAAAAAATCCTTCCTCAATGTTCACTAGCCTTCAATTGCTTGCCTACATTTCACTTGCATCAAAAGATCTACTGCCATTGATTTTTCATTGTATTTAACATGAAATGCAATAATTTGTGTGACAAGATCCACATTGTCACTAGCATTCCCCATTTATTCCTCTAGATAATCATAAACAAAGCAAATTTTTCCTTTACAGCAGTACTTTGTGCAGATTAAGGGTTGAGGGTTGAGGGATTAAGGGTTGAGGGTTGAGAATTGAGGGTTAAGGGCGGCTTAATGTATAGGGTAGAGGGTTGAGGGACATACATGGTTCAAGGATTAGGGTTCAAGGTCCAATGTATAGGGTAGAAGGTATAGGGGTAACGAAGCATTAGGGTTTAAGGGTACTTCAGGGTTGAGGGTAGAGGGTAGATGGTACTTGATGGTTTAAGGGTTGAGGGATTTGTTAGGTCTCAAAAATGTAGGTTTTAAACTATAAGGGGGTGCCAATCCCTTAATACACCTTTGGCCCACGAACAAGGTAAACAAGACTGATTACCTTTTACTCTTCAGGTTCTACCAGACCTAGGCAGGTATACCTAAATAATAAGGTAGATTTACAAGTAAATATGGTTCTTGAATTGAGCAATCTACTCACTAAGGCACGTGAAGGTGGAGTAGATATAGAGTTTTAGTGACTAATTTATAATGAGAATAAAAAGAATTCTAGTTTGTGAGTTGTATTTTGTATGCAATATCTAATTATGACTAGTGCCTACTTCTATTGGGTGGACAGAGTGGAGGGATGAATGATGGTTTTGGAGATAGGCTTTTATAAGATGGGTAGATTCACTCTTCAGCGTAACTTGAATAGTTGGGCACTTTGAATATTTGCACCTTGTGCAAACGTGCAAGTATGTCAGTTATTTGGTATCTTCTTAGTAATCCTAGTGATATTCCCTCATGCTACTGTGAAGTTGTGAAAGGATTTAATTCATATGTGAAAGGAAACCAATTAAGAAAATCTATTCAAAAGGACTTTAATCCAAACAGGAACCTATCAAATTTGATTTCTTAAAAGGAACTTTAATTCTCCTACACACTGAAACTAGTCAACAACATCACACAATTACAACAAATGTGTATTGACAAATTAAATGTGTTTTCACATACTCAATTTGAATAACATAAACAACCACTTTGGAGACAACCAAATAACATATAAGCATATAAATCCACACAAAATTTGAGCACTTGAAAGCAAATTAACAATTATGCATAACCTTCTCCATTATATTTATCTTTGAATAATATGCATTATAACAGTAGTTTTTGGTATGAGATGGATGGGAAAATTGGTGCAATCTATCTTCTTACTAATGCCTACCCTAAATGGAAATGATGTTATGATGATCTGTTCAGGTCTTGGTCTCTCTTATATATATATGAGAGGAAACAAGCTACAAACCCGTTACAAAAATTCATGTCGTTTGATAACTAAACATAATTAAGAAAATAAAATATTACAGCAAATGAATGCACCAATCCGTTAATCTCCAAGTAAAAGCCTGTGACCACCTAAGATCTGTTCAAAGCTTCTACTCCATGATAGGGTGCTCATGTTGTCGGTTGACTCCTTTCATCCTGATGGTTGTCTCGTTGTGTTTGGTATATCCATAGTTTGGATAAGGAACAAATTAAATGCAGAGAGGTGATGAATGTACTCTGGTTGAGCACAAGTATTTGTATTGGAGATCACTTCCCTCATATCATATTCCCTATACACCATCTTATCGAGCTGCTTGTGAATATTTTGTAAAATTATGTCCTCATCATTGATTTCATGTAGTGCAGCAGTCAAAAGCACATCGAACTCTTCCTTTCAATCATCATACTCTCGAGGATTTCCCATATCATCATAAAGTGTTGGAATCGAATTGAAGCAGTTGAGATATTCCATGAGCTTGTTATGATCATTGTGTGATTCTACCATTTTTTATGTGTCTGCATTATTTGTCCTTTCAGGATTTGCTTGTCTCAAAGCTCCTCTCTCTTTTCAATTATTCTCCCCTATAGTTGTTCATTCTCCTCTATTGCTGAGTATACCTGCTTAAATTGTCTCCAATATTCATCAGCACATTTCATCATCTTATTGAATCTCCCCTTGATAATTTCAGATGCAGTATTATACTTGATGGTTTTGACTTCTTTCTCCAATTGTTTATATTTTTCCTGAGATTTCAAGTGGCAATTTTTCCAATAAGTTGTATCAACCATTGCATCCAATACTCTCTTATCCTTATCAATCCATGGGGAATACAACTCTGGTGTGGAAGAGGAAGATGATCTTTCTCTTTGTTGTGCTAATTGCTTCTTCAACTTGTCATTTTCTTTAACCAACTTATCAATTTGTGCTTTGTTGAATTTCGCCACATTGACATTCAATTTTGTTGTCTCCGTAGGATTGGTACCCCCTACTCTTTGGACCAAGAGATGTCCAAACATTTGGTTTGGATTATCAATCACAACAGGTCTTTTGTCATGGGGGTATAGTGACCAAATAAGCAAGGTGGCCTCATCTGGATTGTATCCAGATCCTGAATACATCTTATCACTTGCTTCCTCTATTAAGTTCATTGTTTTGTCCCCTCTCTTTCTGAAACTATCAAACACAATTGCAGAGCTTATATCCCACCCGGGTAAAAGCAATACTCCAACTTCCTAAAGTAACTCTCTCCCTCTCTCAGGAGTGATGTACTCCATCTCTTTGTCTATTTCTTTTTTTCAATTCTTCCAAAGCAGCAGCCTCTCGTTCAGGAGTAACATCTTGCATCTTTTGTCTCATTTTATTTCCTTTATATTCATAAACAAATTATTTAAACTCAGAAGACTTAACAAAATCTTCATCATAAATGAACTCTTGTCCAGCCTTGACCCTAACATCATCAGATAATTCATCTGATGCTTCAAATCTTACAACATTATGTTCATGAGGAGGCTCATACTGTGCAATTACAAGAGCACTTTTTTTTGTACTTACTCATCTTCCTCATCACTCTCCTCATCTTCACTTATATCAGTATCTACAGAAAAACTCACCTCAAGAGTTGGTTGTGAAGGAATATAATCTAAGGGCCCTATATCTTCAATCTGCACTCCTGAATAGGTTCCATGAGTGGCATCAAAGACAAATGAAGGCACATCCTTTACCAATTCATTCACATGAGCAATGAGTTGCTCAATCCTTTCTAGAGGATCATGTATTACACCAAATGCCCTCAAATAAGATGGGACATTTCTTCTTTTCCATTCCTCTGCGAGCATCACCCTATTATATGCAGTCATTTTGTCAGTGGTAGAGGCTTCATCATGGTTTCTGATCACATCTTCATCTAAGAACACATGCTCATATCCTGATAACCCCTGTGATAGCCTTGCTTTGTGAATAAAGCCTTTTGCATCAAATTTTTCCCTTTTATTGCCTAGAGGGAGGTTATACTGTGCTAATTTAGCATCAATTTCCTCATATCCCTCATTTGCAACCACTGTAAAGTCTCCAAAACATAAAGTGTTGGGCATAATTGATTGTTTGTTGTGTCCTTTGAGGTTTTTGGCATCAAATTTTGCCAATTGCCTCACAATTTCTAAGTAGGCAATTCTATCAGGAACTACTCATGGCAGCAAGTGTGGAGTTCCTTCAAACCCATAAACCTTGATCACTGTGCAATCAGGAAAATCATACCAGTCTCCCCAGTTATGATTCACCTTCTTCCTTGGGTCATTTTCCTATAGTCTTAGAAACTCTTGTACTTCTGGGGATAAGTTATAATCATGTGGATATCCCAACAACTTCATCAATGGTTTCACAAAAAAACTCCTCAAAATAAAGATAATGAGATCTACCAAACCGACTATCCCACAATGAAGTCCACATCTATACATGCTTGAGGTTTCCATTTTCATTTGTATCTCTTATTCTTAATTATTCACTCCAGACCCTTCTAACATGTCCCTCGCACATGAGCAAATGCATGAACAGAGAATAATGTTTGAAATGAATATATTCATTATTGTTTTTAATCTTTTCTAACTCCTAGTTTAGGTCATTGGCCAAGTATCTAGCATAATTGAATGATCTAGCATCAGTGCTTTGTATGTTTATAGCTAAGACCATTGGGGCAATAGGCATGAAAGGTGGAACCTCTACCCCCAAGACCTGACCAGCTGAATAGTAAGTGTATTAGAAATATTCATCAAACAAGTCCTCATGAAAAGGAGGGTTTTCATTCTTGGGCCTATGAAAGGGTAGTTTCCATCGTTTGTATCTAGTATCCATATGGTGATACTTTGTCAAGAGGTCTCTAACCATGAATGGAAAGTTCATAGGACACTCTAATTGAAACACATTAGAAATTAAATCCTCAGAAATAACAAGCACGTCAGCCCCATTATGTGATTGAATAGTTCTCCTCTTGGGGTCGTATCTGCTAGCTAGAGCTTTAATTAGTTCTACATTTATGAACATGTTGGGCACCATGATTTTTCCCAAGTTCAACCTCCATGGGTTGCAGACTAGCTGAAACCTAAATTGTTTCTGTAATGATACATGAAGAGTTCATACCCGCGTCGTGGTGTCCAAATATCTCCCAAGCCCTTATGTTTATCTAATAATCTATCCATTGAAGGATTCGTTAGAGCACTCCTCCTGGGTCTTGGCCCCGACCTAGGGCATTTATCTATCAGGTCTTGATTCAGGGGTCTCTTCTCAGTTTTTTGTTTCTTATCTTTGGGTTTTGCTACATTTTCCTCCATTGTTTGAATTATTAATCTTTTTCAAAAAAATACAACTTCTCAGCTGGGATTGGTGTACTTACTTGGTTCTCGCCTCCACTAGTTTCTACTACGTAAGAACTCCTAGATTTTCCTTTATGCTTTTGTCCTCAACGAAATCTTCCAAATTGTACGACAATTATATGATCAACTTGTGCTTCAATTTTGGCTCATAAATACACCACTCATTTCAATCTTTTCATCATAGGGAAGCATTTATTTTTAAATATCTCAACGATGTCTTGAGATGTCACATCAGTTAGTACAATCATTATTGCCATATCGGCAAGACTGCGATCCTTATTCCACCGATAGCCACCTTCTCCATCGATGAACAACTTTCCTTCAGTTTATCGGCAGGATGCCATAATATATTACCCTGATACACATTAATTCCCCTGATATATTTTAATTATTGATAATCTATGATTATATCGGGCCATCAGGGGAAAGCAAACATTCGTTCCACTAATTTTCATGAGTTACAACGATGTTCTTACTTTTTTTGACTCTGTCAGTCTATTGGCGAGAACGCCTTAAGAGTCAGTCTGATAGGGTATTGTTACATTGATACTAGGTTATGAACTGCTTTCATCGGGCCACCAACGAGGCTATGATGGGGGCTCTGTCGATGAGGCATTGTCAGGTCGATAGTGCTAATTTTTTTTTAGGAACAGGGAAAGATTATGGAGTCAAACTCATTTATGGGTGTGTCAATTTGGAAATGTGGGCTACAAAATTGATCTTGTCACACAAATTTCAACAATTTGTGCTGATCATAAAATTAAAATGTGAGGAATTTTTGTGAAATGTGGAGGATAGGTGGGTAGAGGCTATTGAAAAATGTGAGATTTTTCAGTTCTAATAGGATTAAGGGTTGAGAGTAATTTACTTGGGTAGGGTTTAAGGGTTGAGGGATTAGGGTCGAGGGTATAAGAGGGTACGTATTGGCCGGTTGAGGGTAGAGGGACATAGAGGGTTTAACAGTTTAGGGTTTAGGGTATTGGGTTGAGGGTATAGGCCAGTTGAGGGATTAGGGTTGAGGGTAGAGGGTAGAAGGTTTAAGGTCGGTTTAGGGTTTAAGGGTTTAGGGTTGAGGGACATTAAGGGTTGAGGGTAGAGGGTTTAGTGTATAGCTAGGGCGTTTGAGGGTATATGGTTGAAGGTCGATTAGGGTTGAGGTTCCAATGTAGAGGGTAGAGGGTATAGGGGTTTACTAGGGTTTAGGGTTTAAGGGTTGAGGGTTGAGGGATTAAGGGTTGAGGGTTGAGGGATTAAGGGTTGAGGCTTGAGGCTTGAGGGTTTAAGGTTGAGGGTAGAGGGTTGAGGCCAGTATATGGTTGAGGGATTAGGGTTGAGTGTCCAATCATGTATAGGGTAGAGGGTGCAACTATAGGGGTTGAGGGTATGTATATGGTACATACATTGAGGGATTAGGGTTGAGGGTCCAATATTGTATAGGGTAGAGGGTATAGGGGTTGAGGGATTAGGGTTTGACTAGGGTTGAGGGTAGAGGGTAGAGGGTTAATTAAGGGTTGAGGGTTGAGGGATTAGGGTTGAGGGTACTAGAGGGTATATGGTTCAATAATTAGGGTTTAGGGTCCAAATTATATATAGGGTTTAAGGTTTTAGGGTTGAGGGTAGAGGGTTTAGGGTATAGCAAGGACATTTGAGGGTAAAATATGGTTGAAGGTCGAATATTAGGGACGTTGAGGTTCCAATGTAGAGGGTAGAGGGTATAGGGGTTGAGGATACTTGAGGGTTTAAGGGTTGAGGGTTGAGGGATTAACTAGGGTTGAGGGTTGAGAATTGAGGGTATAGGGGTTTAATGTATAGGGTAGATTAGAGGGACGTAGAGGGTATAAGAGGGTTTAAGGGTTGAGGCTTTAGGGTTTAAGGTTAAGGGTAGAGAGTTGAGGGTATATATATGCAAGTTGATGGATTACTAGGGTTGAGGGTCCAATGTATAGGGTAGAGGGTATAGGGGTTGAGGCCGGATTAGGGTTTAACTAGGGTTGAGGGTTAATTAAGGGTTGAGGGTTGAGGGATTAAGGTAGAGAGTTTAGTAATTGGGTTTAAGGGTTTAACTAGGGTTGAGGGTACTAAAGGGTATATGGTTCAAGGATTAGGGTTTAGGGTCCAAAGTATATATAGGGTTTAAGGGTTTAGGGTTGAGGGTAGAGGGTTTAGGGTATAGCTAGGACGTTTGAGGGTATAATATGGTTGAAGGTCAAATATTAGGCACGTTGAGGTTCCAATGTAGAGGGTAGAGGGTACTTGAGGGTTTAAGGGTTGAGGGTTGAGGGTTGAGAATTGAGGTTTGAGGGTTTAATGTATAGGGTGGATCAAAGGGACATAGAGGGTATAAGAGGGTTTAAGGGTTGAGGCTTGATGGTTTAAGGTTGAGGGTATATATATGCAGGTTGAGGGATTACTAGGGTTGAGGGTCCAGTGTATAAGGTAGAGGGTATAGGGGTTGAGGCCGGATTAGGGTTTAACTAGGGTTGAGGGTTGAGGGTTGAGGGTAGAGGGTAGAGGGTTGAGGGATTAAGGGTTGATGGTTGAGGGATTAGGGTAGATAGTTTAGTAATTGGGTTTAAGGGTTTAACTAGGGTTGAGGGATTAGGGTTGAGGGTAGAGGGTATAATATGGTTCAAGGATTAGGGTTTAAGGTTGAGGGTAGAGGGTTGAGGGTATATGGTTGACGGATTAGGGTTGAGGGTCCAATATTGTATAGGTCGATAGAGGGTATAGGGGTTGAGGGTACGTATATGGTTGAGGGATTAGGGTTGAGGTTCCAATGTATAGGGTAGAGGGTATAGTGGTTATGAGGGATTAGGGTTTAACTAGGGTTGAGGGTAGAGGGTTGAGGGTTAATTAAGGGTCTAATGTATTTTTCTCCAATTTTTTGAAAAAGTTGGCGCTATTTATCAGGATGGCACTATATATTTTGCGAAGGCGTATCCTATTTGATGAAGACAAACATGAAACTACCAATCGATGGTTGATATCAGACTGCCGACCCTTGAAACTATTTGGTCCATTGATACCCTTTTCTTGATTTTATCACATTATAATAATACTTTACCTACAAAAGTTTGCCCTGCGGTGCATAATATCTTATACGGATTGCATATAATTTATTTCTGCGTGTGGTTAAAGTATTTTTTATTCTACTTTTTTACAGACATGTAAATATTATTCATTTTTCGAGCCCTAAATTACCAAGCACTAGATGAAATTACTTTTTATTCTACTAAATTGACTATTCTATCGTTTTACTCCTTGCTTGGTATAAATTTACAAACCACTTGGTTACCAAAATACTCTATGCATGTACATATTGCTTTTTTTAAGTATTTAATTATAAGGATTGTACTATTTTTTCTGGTATTTAATTATAAGGATTTGTCTTCTTTTTATTTTCTTTTCCATTTTAAAATTTTGAATAGGTAAACTGAACATTTAGTAACTATAATTTTTTTTAGATAATATTAGTTGAGTTTTTTAAAAAATTTAAAATTGTTTAAATACCTAATATAAATAAAAAATTATACTTACTAATTCTAAAGTTTAAAATGGAAATGAAAATAAAAATAATACAAATCCTTATAATTAATTAAATATTAAACTAAAACACATCGAACGTCACCCTCATTTATACCAAGGGGTACGACATTCCTAGTTGGTAGTCTCGACAAGACTTTTCGACAGCTCAAAGGGTGCCACATACGCATTAAAATGAATGCCATGAAAGGATGGCATTAAAATAAATGCCATGAAAGGGTGGCATTCATTTTAATCCAGCGAAGGTGGTGATCTCTGCATTCTGCATTTGCTAGAGTTTTTGTTCCAGAGGCTTTGCTTGGGTGAGAAAGAATAATGGAGAAGGATGCGAAGTATGTAAGTGTTTAAATCAGCCGAGGAGCTATCTGCCTTTGGGCACGACACTTCGATTTTCCTGGATTGTTGTGTGAGTTAGTGAGGTTTCAAAAAACTCACGGACCAGAGGCTCAAGAAGATTCTTTTAGAGTTTGATCCCTTGAAGGTGGCCGCGGTGAAAATGGTTTTGGGCCGAGAGCATGTGGCCTACAGTGAAACGGCTCGAGTTAATTCCCACATAGTCTCTCATTTTTTGGCATCTTTGCTTGATCAACGCACCCCCAAAAACCTGGTTTGGGTAATGATGAGGAAGCTATTCAATCCTAATCTCCTATTTGTCATGGATGAGGTTATTTCGGCCTCTATTCTCAGCTCTGGGGTGTCACGTCTGAAAGACTTGGAAATGCTCAAAACTCCTGGTGCGGTGGTCCAATTTTTTCTGCTTCTATTGGAGCCGAAAGGAATGGCATTGGTCAAGCATCGGATGGTGGTTGCGGTTGGGGTGGAGTATTTGAAAAAAGCTCTTGAGCTGGTGGAGACTAAGGGTATGGAGTGGGTGTTGGAATTCAATGACTTCACCCATCTCAATGGCTTCCCGTGACTTTGGGCTCGTGGTGGTGGCTCAAAATTTAGGTTGTCTTGGTGTTGGATTCGTTTACTTTTTTGGCGATGTTTTGGTGTTGTCTTGGCCTCTGGTGAGGCTCAAAATTAGGGTTTCATGAATATTCCTGCATTGGCAGACGATCTGTAATTTTTTGAATTTTGATTAATACAATCTCCTACTATTTTTGGTGGTTGTAAGTGACTATTGTTTGATGTTAGCCTGTTGTAATCTTTTTCTCTCTTTTGGCAACCTTTGTTGCCTCCTTTTTGTATTATTTGCATTGTTTCAATTAAAAAATAAAATAAAATATTAAACAAAAACAATATGTATATGCAAAAAGAATGTACATTATAATTCCCATTCTCAGTATATTAGTTGAGTTTTTAATTTTATTTTTAAACTGTTTAATTATGATAATTGTTTTTCCCATAATTGGGAATTATAATGTACATTATTTATTTTACATTATAATTTTATTTGAAAATAATATATATGAGATTATTTGAAATTATTTTTTACAAATTACAAATGAATTAAATAAAATAAAATAAGGGATTTATTATAACTATGAGCATTAATGAAGGGCGGTTTGAGCTCAAATTTGAACGATGGCCTAGCATACGAATTCGGGTATGCAGGACGACATCGTTGGAGCCTTAGGAGATAAAATTTTCATAGCAATTACAATGAAGTGAAGTCCCTACAATAATTTTGTGTTGACCTACTACATCTGGTTATCGATCGTTTAAGTCATGAGTTGAGCCATTAAAATTGTTCTTTGTACAAACCCCGAGTTCTAAGTTAGTCGGTCATCACATATGGCTAATCATTTAAATGCTCCCTATAGTCAGATCATAATATTTTTCAATTGACTTACGTTTAAGCCATCCCACATAAGGTGATTCAAAGGAGTGCAATAAGGTGGTAAACAACAAGAAGATAAAGCATACACCACTATACCACCGGGAGGGTGAGCAACATATGCGGTAGAGTGGTGTACACCACAACCCCACAACAAGAAGTCTTGAGCAAGGCGATAGAGCAATAAGCATGGAAGATAAGTGGACACCGCAGTACCGCATAAGGCGATTCAAAGGAGTGTGGTAAGGAGGTAAACAATAAGAAGATAAAGCATACTCCGCTATACCACGGGGAGTGTGAGCAATAGATATGGTAGAGCGGTGTACACTGCAACCCCCATAGCAAGAAGTCTAGAGCAAGGTGGTAGTGCGGTAAACATCAGAATGGAAGGGAAAAACACCACCATACCATAGTGGGTATAATAAAAGATGGCGGTAGTACATTAATCATGGCATCATTACAATTTACAACAATAAATTCCCTCACACATTCTTCAAAATTAATTTCAAGGATTTGAGCTTGTTGGGAAACTATTTGGTGAAGAATTGGCATTAATACTGATATGACTAAATACCGTGCTCTCAAAAGCAAGTGAATTTTCCTAAGACTGTGCTCAGTTGAAATGCATTGTTGTGGACAAAGCTGAGGACACTGAGAAAAGGAGCTCTATGAAAGACAAGCACTTGGGTAAGTGCATGAATAACCCTCTGAAGAAGCTTGATTGGCTTAGCATAGCTTGATTGGCTTAGCATTTGGTAGAGCTCTATTATTTGAATTCAAAGTAGGAAAAATTGAAATATGCCTCCTAAAAGAAAATAATCAAAAGTAAAAGAAAGTAAGGCCAAAATTAAGGAAGAAGAAACTAAGGAAAATAAGAGACCACTCCACGAGTCTATATTAGATATACTTCCAGGGTCAACCAAGGAGGGAAATAAGAAATTTCTCGTAGACACTGCATAAGGTTGTAGGGATGCTCTCATTCCCAAATCCGGGTGGGACTTATTTTGGTATTTTACAGTAAGAGAAATGAGAAGATTCTAGTGTCAAACCCTTGGATGTTGGATTTAGCAAAGTTGATTGTCCCAAACGTGTTTATTGATGTGAAGTTTATCGAATTACTAGCCAAGCATTATCACTTTGCAACCAAGACAATAAGGTTTCCAAATAGCTCAATATTGGTAGAGGTAACCAGAGTTTCTATCATTGAGTATTTTGGCTTAAACAAGTAGGCTTTGACCAAAATGAACCTACAGAAGAGTGAGGAAGATTATAAGAGGTTAAGAAGAACTTATAGAAGTGATGAGCTACCCCTATATATGAAAAGATGCATTAGTAACAGAATGATTCCCATTTCTACTTCCAATATTGAACCATTCACTGTGACAAATTTTCAATATTATTTTGTGAATACATATCTAGCTCTGTGCCAAGTACTAGGGGTGGATGCTCAAGATAAAATGCCAATAAGCCTGATGATGACGGCCATGAGAATTCAAAACCCTGAGAATAATATTGAGTATGACTTTGCTTCATACCTTGAGAGGGCATTGGATGATGAATTCTCACAAGTCATAGAGGATAGAGCACCGATTACATTCAGACACTATTCCTTACTGTGCCATTTGATACTATACCAGAATCAAGACCATTGGACTAAATGAATGGACTTGGCTATAGTGGATGAGGAAAGGAACACCACACCTATCTAGAAGTGGTGCTATATTTGGGATCGTCGGTGCAAGAATTCAAGCTTTTCTATATTCTATGAAGACTTTGTGCACATAATCCTTCAAGTTCTTGGTTATTCAATGCCAATATTTCCAAACAAAATGCAACAATTGTTAAGACCTTTGGCCTTGAGAAAGGAACAGGGTCACACACATAATTTTGGTGATTGGTTCTTTTTCCCAAATGTTACAATAATAAGAATCTATGGCTACCCTACCGCTCCACACATACTGCCAAAGTTCATGCCCCTCAGATTAGCATTTCTTGAATTTATGTGGCAAATGATGTGGATGGAAAAGGATGTAATGCACAAAAAAAAGGGCACATTTCTGCCAAACTTAACCAAATGTGGAGACTGGACAGTAGGCTCAGATACATTGGAGGAGTTGCAATATTACTTGAAGACAAGATATGCATTGGGTTTTAGAAAAGCAAGAGCCTTTGACTTTAAAAATCATATGAATAACATAAGGCATAATATTCTTACCAAAATGACAGTGGCACACCAAGTAGATTATAAGGAAGATGTGATAAGAAACTGCCTTACTTTTCCAGAGGCGTCCCTCAAATGGAAGAAATGGGAGGTTATAATGAAGCTTGAAGGAAGGAAGAAGCAAAATGATAGAAGTTTCCATGGCTATTTCATTGAAGAAAAAGACCCCATCAGGAGGATCAATCAGATAATTGATAAATTTGAGGATTTATATGCTAAAAAAGAAGTGTATCTTTAGGAACATGGTGGTAAGATAACTACAAAGCACACCCCAAACACAACATCAGAGTCTCCCATGGAGAAATTTCCTCCCAAAAGACAAAAGACATAGAGCATTGAGCCATTGGTACCTTATGAGGAGAGTGAAGGGGTGGGAGATACTGAAGATGTGGCTATTGTATTGCAATCATTAAAGGGCGATATTGAGGTTGATCAACATATCCATGAGATTAGCACCCATAGGCATGAGGAAAGGATGGATGATGTAGAAAAAACAAGTGCAGAGATACATGAAGATGAGAGAAATTGCTGCCAGGAGGTTTATAAGGGATGATGATTTCATCAAGAATCCAGAGTTTAGGGATTTTTGGACAAAGATGAAGATAAAATAAATTGAAGAGAAAATGGAGTCAGATGAAGTGGGAATTGAAGAACCAGAAAATAATCAAATGGTGGCATGAACCTTCAATGAATTGAGGGTTGACCACATTGACATTAGCCCTTAGAAGGCTAGAGAGATGATTTTGAAGAGCAACATGCTCATTTTTCCTGGGTTGGAATTAAAGAAAATGTTTTTTCTTGATCAAGTACGGGCTCAAGAAGATCCAATGTTAGTTGTTGAGTTTGAATTTGATGAAGGAGTAAGTGGAATTGGGTATAACCCCAAAATTGAAACCCTGGCCATTTGGATCAAGCAAAAAAACACATAGAAGCCTAAACTGTTGGATGTAATACAGGGAATGAAAGGGGCAGCAATGGTAAGAACAATACATGACACCACCCCTTTGGAGGCAGCCACAATGACCATGCACTCAACCATGTTCACTCGTGCTACTGTTAAGGGATTGGAGGACAAATTAAAGGAGTATGAAAGGGAACAAAAGTTCTTAAATGATGAAGTTAATAAACTGTTTATGGAGAATGTCAAATTGAAAGAATTGTTAAAAGGAGCAGGAACTTCACAAAGCAAGGATATAGTGTTATATAAGCCTCCTAGTGCTCCATTAAATATTGTACAAAGAATTCCAGCTAAGCAAGCAAAGGCTCCTGAGAAGGAAGTGGATGAAATGAAGGAGGCTCAGGATGAAGTAAAAAGGAAAGTTTCTGAAGTTATGGAAAATATTCTTGAGTACAAAATAAAGTTGGTTATTGATAAACTGGATAGTGTGCATGATAGTTATAAATCACTTCAATGAGAAATTGATCAAATAAAAGCACATATGCTTGTATTGGACCCTCTATTTCAAAGGTGGCAGCCTATTCACCACACTCTATATAAGTTATGTAGAGTTCTACAAAGGAGTCCTGATGCTCCTACAACATCAAAACTGACTAAGCAAATAGTAAAAATGATTGTTGATGAATTTCAGTATATACAAGGGGAGGATAAGAGGATTGTGGCACAAATGGATTCCTTCCATACCTTAAAACAATGGTATACACTGGAAATTGTGAAAGATGATGGTCAAGCAAAAGACTTGGATGAATGGAAGAAGGAATTTGGTCAGGTTATTCATAAGTGTTTAACCCATGTTTAGGGGGATAGTGACACCGGTCTTCACATGCTCAATTTTATCATGGATGGATTGATTGCTCTTGATGCTGGATATCTGAAATTTTTCAATGATACAAAGGCACTACTGGATA
>VDFB02301007.1:418979-509221 GCA_007258455.2 Sequoia sempervirens
AACCTGACATTTCCTGTGACCGTTGGCTTTTCTTTGGGAACCCGAAGGCTAGTCGGAAGTTAAATTAGGGTTTCCTACTTTTGAGGAGGTCATTGCTCAGAGATGATGGATTCAATGGCGGATTCTTTCTGGGTTTCCAGAGAGCTTCGCAGGGGTATGTTCATCTCAGCATTCAGAGCATTTTCTGGAATTTACTATTTTTAGTAAATTCTATTTTTGGCAGTAAGCAGGATGGTATCAAGCAGTTGATTTTTCCCTTCAGTTGACTCAAGTGGCGGATTCAGTTTCGGGCTTCAGAATGCAGTTCTGGGAAGTCGAGCTCATTTCACTTAAAAATAACATTATAATTAAAATGTTATTTTATCACCTTGGCCTAGTTGAATGACTTAATGTTGTTTTAAAAGGTGGACTCAAAGGGTGGCGCCTTCATTAAGGTTATATTTAATATTTGATGAGTTCTCCTAAGTCAAAGCAAATTAATTGGGGCGCATTAATCAAGGTGATGATTTAATTAAAATATAATTATTGAGCTAAAGGTGAAAAAGGACGCCATATTGAAGGAAGAGTTAGGGTTTGAACTTTGAGTTGGATTTTAGGGTTTCGTGAAGTCAAACGAAACTTATAAAAAGAAGTCTTGTGCATCATTTCAGCATCTTTGGACAAATATACTGTTATGCTGCCGGATTGGCTCTGGAATCGCTTCGAGGAATGAAGGCCTCCTAGCATTGGGCATCTCTTCTCGTTTGTAAGACAACGACTAGTGATGATTATTAGTCTAGTTGTGAGTTCATTGTAGTTTGTGCATTGTAATCTGCAATTGTTTCATTAGGTTTCAGATTTGCATATTAGAAGTCTGGTTTATGCATGTTAGCTACAGCAGATTGGATTTTAATTCATAAATCAAAAAAGACAAAAAATTCCGTTGTGGGTATCGTTCCATTCCATCCTTCTTGGCTAGACGCCCACGTTTGCAGAATTGTAGATTTTAATTTGAAGGATCAGATTTTATAAAGGAAATCGCCCCTTTCAGCTGGGCCGTACTCTTTAGAGGTCTTGGTTTCTGTGCATTAAATGTCAGCTGCATTTTAAGTTTGTCTTTGGGTCTTGGTATGATCGCCTCTCGTCTATTAGTTATTTGCAATTGATATTAAGCCATTTGAATGAGAGAATAGTGAGTTCCGAGCATTCCAAGGAATCCTTTGTTGCTGGTTTTTGTGTGAAAGGTGCAGGTCTGTTACAGCAGTTCGAATAAATCTGCCATTTCTCTATTGGCTGGTGGTGATAACTCTTTAAAAGCAACGTAAAGACTCCATTGTGATTTCCCAAGTTGAGAAAGGTTGGATCTGTTTATACTCTTGCTGTTTTAAACTTTATTTCTCAGCAAAGTAATTCATGAATATTGTTGCAAAGCTGTTACATGCTGATTGGTATTGTTAGCAAGTTATCATCTCTCATATTGTGGCAAGTGAATGATCTTCTTTGTAAACTGACAGTAGTACTGGCAGTATCTATCAACTTTCTCACATCTGATTTGTAATGCTTTATTTCATACAAAGTTATTGTAATAGTTACAGCTCCGCCCTATGGTAGCTACTATCCCAGTTTGGGTAGAAAGCACATTCTGGGTGTCGAGTAGTTTTCATCTTTCAGCATTTCCCTTTCTAGCACTGTTATTGTAATCACTCCATCATATGGTCGCCCCTCACTCCGCATTGGATTGGGTAGCACATACTTGACGTTGAGTTCCTTTCTGTAATTAGTGTAGAAGATCCTCTGACCAATGCTCACCATCATCGGTGCCATTCTGGTTAGAGTTACAACATAAGCAGTTTCATTTAGATCCTCTGACCAATGCTCGCCATCATCGGCGCCATTCTGGTTAGAGTTGCTTTCTTGCACGTTCTGGTTTACCCATCTAACCTTAACGGGTGCACTGTTTGTAATTGGAAATCTGTTAATTGGAAAAAACAAAAAAAAAATTGGCTCGGAATATTTCAACACCTAGATTCTTCTATGTTCTGCAACGTGATCTGATTCATGCCCTCCAAGTCTTCTAGATCAACCATTGGGTTTACTTGATGCAAGTTCGTGTCAGTCATTTTTAGGTAATCATGGTACAAGGCCGCCTTGGTCTTGTATTGTACCTGGGAGTACTGCATCTTGAATAACTTAAAGATTGACTGCACCCTTTACCCTGTTTTGACAATTTTCAAAAACCCCTGAAAATAGCGCCCTGCCAAGAAGTATTTTTCCGGAAAAAAATCTGGCACATCGGTTTTGTTCGTGCTTCAATGCTGAACAAACCCAGTTCCTCAAAATTTTGATTGTGAAACTTTTTCGAAAAAACCCCCAAAAATAGGGGCAGCAAGTTTGCTTATTTTGGAAAATCTGACAAGATGGGTTTTATTGGAAAATCATTTTGAATCTGCCCAGTTGATCAGATCTGTGGTAGCTTGCTGATTTGTGTGACATGCAAGAATACCTAAGACAAGAAAAGAGGAAGTAGATAGAAGATGGATTGGAAGTTTTTAATTTGACTCCCTGAGAAAATCTGTCTCTTAATTCAGCCTTTGATTAGAAATCTTCTTATACCTCTGATCTTTAAGAAACATCGAAGAATGGTCAAAAACCTTGGCTAGATCTAAAAATGGCGTCCTTGAGAGCTTATTGCTGTTCTTGATCATCAACCTGCAAAGAAATAATGAAGAGGGATGCCTAGATCTTCTTTATATAGACTCAAGCCTGAATCCTTGAAGTTTAGGAGCCTAACTCATGATCTAAAGCTGATTTGGCTTGATCTGGAGTTCAAAAGGTAGGTTTACACTGATTGTGGGGTGAATTGGCCAAGTTTGCCTCCAAAATATCTTATTTGGTCAACAAGACATGCCTTTGACCTTTTTGGGTGTCCCTTTTGAGTTTGAGTCCTTTTTTCATCATTTTTCATGTTTAATGATCTCTGTTTGATCCTTGGTCCAGATTAATCTGTTAACCCTGAGCAGCTGTTGATAGATTCATCGTAGAGCTGGATCCAAGCTGAAGAGATGTGCCTAGGAGGTATTAAGCCAGAAAGCTGAGTTTGTAACCCTAAAAAGAAGGGCGCCTTTCTCAAGAAAGGCCGCTTTTTCCTTGCCTGTCATTTTTTGATATCTGTTCCTTCAATCTTTTCATTCTGACCTTCTGTGCTTTGATTCGGAATTCCCGTTGATCGGAGAATCGAATAATCTTGTTTGATGTCTCATCAGGTAACCAACTCTGCTCCTCAAAAGATGACTGTAGTTTCAGTTTATAGAAGTCAGTTAAAGGTCCCTTAATGCAAGGGCGCCTCGCACTGAAAAGGGCGCTTTTTCCTTCTTGCTCAGTGATTTTCATCTTGAAAGATGCTCCAGTTTGATCCATCACTGCAATTGTTTGACTTGTCTTACAGGCTTGCTAATAGATTCGTTGTCGAGCTGCAACGGGATCAAAGAGATCTCATGAAGGCGACGTTTCTCAACGGGTCACATTTTGACCACTTCATTCAAGGGCGCCTTTGCTTGACAAGGGCGCCTTTTCCCATGCCGGTCAGTCATTTTGATGATTTTCATAACTGCCTCTTTGTGCTGTGCTGACATTCGCCGGTGATCACTTCGTTAGATGATCTTGCTGATTGTTTCGTTGTCGAGCCAGCAGGAGAACGCCGAGGATGACTGCATTGGATGATTCAACAGGCTGTATTTGACCCTTGAGATTGAAGGGCGTCTTTCTTTGGAAAGGGCTCTTTCTGCATCATGAACTGATTTCTCGTTCGTAATGTTTCCAGAGTTAGTCAAATTTCGACCTTTTCTGGTTTCGAGAATCTCCTTCATCAATCAACATCTTTTTAGACCTTTTTCGCCATGGTTGCATCATTGAAGCTTTTGAAGCTTAGCTTTCAACACCTGGTATTGGCCAATCTGCCATTAATGGCTGCGGAGCTACTACCTTTGTTCCTGAAAAATGGAAATAGACCCACCAGAGTAAAATGTGTTTTATTGATGATTCTGACTTGATCAGTGTGATCGAGAAGTCGTTTAATCCTATCAAAATCATTTTCAATCATTTCTGGAAAGGTCCTATTTTCAGGGGTTTCCTTGAAGATAGGGGTGTAAAACCCTAATTTTCAAAATTTTCAGAATTTTGCACGTGTTCCTTGATAGAAACCTACAAAGACGCTATGTTTGGTTTGACCTAAAACAAACTTTTGACGACATTTTTACATGGTTTAGCTCAATTTAAGGAATGCCAAAAATTTATTTTGGGTACAACAAATTTATATATGAATATTTTGATTAGTTGAAATTTTCTTTAATTGAAAATTTAATCAATGGTCTCAACCATTAATTCGTCTACTTTAGACTCAATTGATTTAAACTTTTTAGTTTAAAATAAAGTGAAACATATTTTAACTTTCCCTAATGTCTCAATCTTTATAGATTAAATAATTAAGTTTATGCAAGAAGCATGATGTGACAAATTTGATCACTGAGATCTCAGAATAGGCAAGGTGAGAGCATACGGTGAAAGGATAAGAATAATATAAAACTGTTATTCTTGTTGGTGGCAAGCCGCACAACTCAATATTGTAAGCAATTTCAAATTTTGAAACTAAAGCTATATTGGTTTTGGTGGCAAGGGGTGTAAAACCCTAATTTTCAAAATTTTCAGAATTTTGCACGTGTTCCTTGATAAAAAACTACAAAGACGCTATGTTTGGTTTGACCTAAAACAAACTTTTGACGACATTTTTACATGGTTTAGCTCAATTTAAGCAGAATGCCAAAAATTTATTTTGGGTACAACAAATTTATATATGAATATTTTGATTAGTTGAAATTTTCTTTAATTGAAAATTTAATCAATGGTCTCAACCATTAATTCGTCTACTTTAGACTCAATTGATTTAAACTTTTTAGTTTAAAATAAAGTGAAACATATTTTAACTTTCCCTAATGTCTCAATCTTTATAGATTAAATAATTAAGTTTATGCAAGAAGCATGATGTGACAAATTTGATCACTGAAATCTCAGAATGGGCAAGGTGAGAGCATACGGTGAAAGGATAAGAATAATATAAAACTGTTATTCTTGTTGGTGGCAAGCCGCACAACTCAATATTGTAAGCAATTTCAAATTTTGAAACCAAAGCTATATTGGTTTTGGTGGCAAGTTGTCTAGAACAATTACAAGTCAACTTCAAACTGTAGAAACCCCAGTTTCCGCCAACTTTTGAATCTGTGTGTTTTTTGTTGTTTCTTGTGTATTTTGATTTTTTTTTGGGTTTTTGCAAGAATAATGAAAATTACGATTTTGAAAGGGAATTGCTGATAAATCCTAAATAAATACTAATAGTTCAGATCTAACATTAAGAGACTTTGGAAACAATAGTCATTGATTTCATTATTGTTCTACAACCATTTCAATAATAGATCTCTGAGATTTAGACAAAGATAATACAAATTTTCAGTCAAAAACCTGATTTGCAGCTGACTGGTTTTAGCTTGAAAAGTACGGCCTGATCTCAGCAATGTCTTTTCCCAGCTTGTATTCGCTTGCTGAGGCGTCCCTCTTTGTGATTGAAAGAAGCTGAAGCTCAAGGCGATTTGGACCCAGATGCAAACTCGCCTTCCTCTGGAGATGGTACGGCTTTTACACAGCAGCAAAGGACAGTACGGATCTGTACCAGCAGTAAATATAATCTGTATGGCTTTATTGGATTGATCTGGAGTATGGAAAATAGGCGCCTAAGATGAAAAATCACTTCCAAGATGAATCCCTGATCAAAACCCTGAATGATTAAACTCCGTGAATGTTTTGTGATCACTTCTGAATGAAGAAATCTCTTTGAAAGCAATAGATCAACTGTTATTTCACAGTCTCTGAATTGCAACACTGAAGATGGCTCGTTCTCCAATGCCTGTAGACAACGGAAACCCTAGGCTTCGTTCTCCGGAAGAAGACTTGATCAAAATTTCAATATTCAACATAATGGCTCGAATTCCAATGCAAAAGCCTTATATTCTTGAAAAGTGCGACTTTTCTCAATGGGGCATCATTTAAATAAAAATTGTATTTTCACCTTTTAATTTTTCCAAAGTTGGACGCCTCTTTTTAATTAAAAGATTAATTAAAAATGGTCCCCTTTTCAATGATGGTCGACCCCTTTAATACTCACTTAAGTTATAATATTAAAATATTATAACTTTATAATATTAGCTCCGAATAATTAATATTTAATTAATCAATTAAATATTAATATCTCCCTCAAAATGTGTCCGATTCACGAACCTGTCTGAAGCTGGTGAATAAGTGAGTGATTCTGCACATGACCAAACCATACTGCTAAAAATAGCAGGGGTGCCTCTCTGAGTGCCAAATACTGCTAAAAATAGCAACTCAGGCAAATGGTGTCCGAATGAGCCCGAACGAAAGCCAATTGGTGAAATTCTGACAACTGAAGCCAAGCCAAGCTCCATCAAGACCCTCTATCCATCCTATCAGCCTACGAGGGTCGCATAATAGGCTAATCATCAGCTCTGAGAGATGTCAACTAGAAGGGGACATGACACAAACCTAGCGGTCCACCACTCAGATTATATAAGTAATAATGAATCAACATTAAAACCTATAAATTATTTCCGAGTATCATAAAAATAGTAGAATTAACTCACAAGATTCTCGAACTGTCGAATAGGGCAATAGCCAATAAATATTGTTTAATAAATTTGCTTCCAGTACTTGTGTGGGCCGTGGCTACCTTAAGTACGACTGCTATAAACCTTTTTTCCAAGAGTTGCACTTGGTATTCAAAGGGGTACGAGAGGATTATGAAAGGTACGACTCAATAATTCATAGAAGTTGTGATTCACTTGGAAAATTGGTATGGCAACATTCTAAGGTTAGAAGGCTCCACTAATGCGGTACGACAGTTTTAATAAGGTTAATCTTAGAAATTTAAATAGTGCAGCCAGAAAAACTGTAATGCCCCACCCTAGATCGGAATTGGAACTTGCGGTTTCGCTCAGATTATTTCAGTTTGACATATGGGACATTTTGTCAAACAAATAGTGTAGAGTCTAACTAATGTGTCGTAGACTTGGTGAAATTACACAATTCAGGGGTGTACCCAGCTGAACAGTCCACTTGACATTGCAAGCCTACATTAAATTATCAACCAAGGTCTGTAAACTTATGATGGGTCTGCACTGTATGTGCACCATGAGAGACTTCTAATCTACCATCATTGTGTGAAAGAATAACTAAAATTCAATAACTTAAACAAAACACAGCTAATGCTGAAAAAAAAACCTTTCTGCACAGTAGTTGCTGCGGGTGCCTTCAGCAGTGGCTATAGGTGACTACTAAACTATTAACTAAAAGTAATCAATTGAATTCTCTCCTTCTATATTATCATCTATATCTTTTGCTTGATTACATATTCAAATATATAGGCTAGCAAACATCTAATAGGTGTCCCATCATTCCTTCTAACAAGGAAAAGGATTATTCTTCAAATGACACAGATACAATGATCGGACAATAGAGTCCTATTACAACTTTTCATCTGGCTGATTGGAAAAGAGTTTGTTTGAATTCTTCTATCATCAAACTGATTTGTTGGATATTTGTTGATGTGTATAAATATATGGAAATTCATATGCAACTTCTTTTCAAGTTAAAACTCAAGAGTATAACAAATGGTGGAGGTTAGACTAAATTTCTGCCTTCTCAGTGGTCACTTTTTACTCAGTCAACTTCTGTCATTAACAGCTCCTTTATCATTGCGTAGCTCTTCAAACGCTTTCTGGGTTTCATGCTCCTCTTTTTCAGCTTTCCAGATCATTTTGAAAATTTGAATTTTATTAAGAAACAAGAGAGATATGCGTGTTTTACTGAAACTGCCTTTTTGACTTTTTCTGCACTTTTCTAGCAACAGCTACATGTTGACAATTGTCAACCTGTTTCTCTTCTTTTCAGCTGCATGAACGACTCATTCCTTCTACAAATGATATTTAATAATTATCATTCATCATAATATATCATCATAGTTTAGCATCAACTAACTAAAACATACAAACGTTTATAAATCATCATTAATCATAGTTAATGCTTCAGGGAATCAAGGTAAAGTTCATAAATGTCTTAGGAATGATATTATAACATCATGAACATGGATCAAATCATAAGGAATGGTGAAATAAATAGGACAAATAATAAGCTCATCATTTTCCCCCCAGCTGAAGTTCTGCTTGTCCTTAAGCAGGAGATGGACATTGGTTAGACATGAAAGCTACTAGCATGAAATCCAATGACTTTATCTTGCCTTCCTTTTCATCAAGATAGAAACATTGCTGTATGGACATCTCTCCATATTCTCTTAACATCTTCTCTCTTTAATTCATTCTTGAGATAACATGAATAACATCTGCTACAACTGCCCCTAAATACTTTTATCTTTTGTCACTTTGAGGCAATATTGGCAAAGGGAAATCAATAGAACAATATGTCAATTGAAGCAAACATAGTCATGAATGTAGGAGGTAGGTATGAAAATATACAAGCAAGGTCATCTTCCTATGGTCTAGGACAACAATACAAGGCATGCACGTTTCCCCCCAGCTGAAAGGTCATTTGTCCTCAAATGCCAATGTATGGATGCGGGTGGTAGAATAAATCAGTTATGAAGCATGTAATTAGAACAATGATAATTGATGAACATATTGTAATGCATAGGTAGTTAATTAAAAAATGATAAATATTACTAATGAATGAGAATCATAAATGTAAGTACCTACTATGATGTAGTGAAAAGCTGTAAACTTGGTGAATAGCTGTAAACTTGGTGAATAGCTGAAAGTACAGGTTCCTGAATAGCTGAATGTATAGGTCCCTCTAAGAGTGGCTGCATATATATCATCGGTAGTTGCTGTAGGTTTCCTGGCTGCTCACTGCAGAAAATTTCTATCCATCCAATCACTTCTAATGTAACTTTAGATGCAGTCCATTACCATTGAATAAAATCTGATTAGATCAATTGAACAACACCAATTGAATAGACATTCTTGATCCCATGAAGACCCAACCACCTAATGGAAACTTTTTTTTTTTTTGACAGACATGAATCACAACCTTGAAAGAAAAATGACTTTGGAATATGACCAAACAACCAACTATGAATACCTTTGAAATAGTCATCTAAACAAGAAGAAATGGGGAAACAAACTACACCGGACAACACCCAACTAACTATGCTTCAATATTTAGAGAAGAAGAAATCTAAGACATTGTGCAACAACACTTATTGAATGAAAAACCTATCCTCACCTACACTAACCAACAAATAAAACTTGATCAAACAAAACCATTGACTGGTTTTGTGAAATAGCTGCCTTTCCTTAGCAACTTACAATGCTTCATATACTTGTGAGCAACCAAAAAGAGGTGCAGCATAAGTAGAAACTTAATAAACAGCTGCAATAATTTTTGACATACAAACTCACTTACTACTTCGTTTTGACAATACATACTTCTGTTTTGAAGGAAATAAGTAAGCTGAGACCATTCTTCTTTAATTGCAGCTATGCATTTAGCTTCATCATCAATTGTAACTTCATGCTTGAATGCAAGCATGACTTGTGATGCTTTTGTGGCCTCCATTTCAGCTAGATGTCTGATAGGACATCCATGTGAAAGAACAAATTTTGAACCCTCGTTGTTGGTTTCATGCTGATGGGTTGCTTCTTTTGATAGCAACATAGAAATTTTTGCAGGATGCTCATGCTGCTCATGTTTTTGCTCTACAAAAGATATTGGTGTTGCATCTAAAGTTGAGCAAAACACCTCTAAGTAATCCCAAAATTGGTCTTCTTCAATCTCGTCTTTACTTTTTTGCATGAGAATATGTAATGTTCCCTTTTTAGATCGCTACAATTCCTGATGGTTAGCCTATTATCGGGCCCTTGTAGGCTAATAGAGATGGTTAGAGGGTTCTGTGTGGCAGATATCAGGTTGTTTTCTTCTCCGGAGTTTGATATCATTCAGGATTGGCCTTTGGGAGTGATTTGGGACTTAGTTGTGCACACCTACTATTTATAGTAAGTCACTTGGTTAATTGAGTCCATTGTTACTATTTTTAGAAGGGCACCTGGATGCGCAATGGATGCAGTGGTTGATCTCCTGGTTTAGACGGAATGGCAAAATGATGATTATTGTGAAAGTTATATTATTTTAATTATTATTAAAGTTTAGCTTTAATAATAATTATTTATTTAAAAGTGCATCATAATGTTATATTTTGACTTTATGTCAATGGGGCCATTTAATGACTTAAAAGTCAATTAATAAAGTGCATTGAAAAGGGCGCCCATTTAATGAGGTATTATAAAGTGCAACAAAAGCAAATATTAAAAAATATTTTTAATGATGAAAAAGCTTTTTGGGAATCGTGCTTTTGAGGAGGATATAAAAGCAATGAAATTTTATTCTTGAATCATTCAACACTTGTCTATTTTGAAGAAGCTTTGGCTTTGGAGAGAAACCTAGGGTTTCGCTGTAATTTCAAACTTGGAGAGCGTAGCCTCTCTTCGATTGTGCTACCTGCAAGTGAGGAAGATTGCCCAGGGGTTGCAGGTTATTGGTGGCTTCACACAAAGGTCACATTTGTGCATCATTGAAAGAAATTTCAGAAGTTTTCACAAGGGTTAGAATATTGTGCAAAATTGGAAGTTATTGATTTGTTGCTACAGTGACGTGAATAGTACCCACGCTATAGTATTATTCTGTTATGTGAAGCTATTTTGGTATGGAATGCATTGATCTGTTGTACCCCAAGTTAAAATTTTTG
Source organism: Sequoia sempervirens (assembly GCA_007258455.2). Classification (NCBI taxonomy): domain Eukaryota; kingdom Viridiplantae; phylum Streptophyta; class Pinopsida; order Cupressales; family Cupressaceae; genus Sequoia; species Sequoia sempervirens. The sequence goes on from VDFB02301007.1 coordinate 429,838, forward strand.
CTACACTTAAATAATTAAATAATTAATTTAAAGTTGTTAGGGAGATTAAAATACTAAGGCAACTTAAATTAATTATTTAATGTTGTTAAAAGTGATTTAAGTATTAAAGTTGAGTGAAATCAATTAAGTTACTTTTTTACAAGTGAATTCTCAAAAGAATTTAAATATAAAGTGGAAAAAGGGAAAGAATGAGAACTCAAGAGGTCACAAGGAGTTACAAGGAGAAAATAATAAAAGTTTCCAGGAGAGCTCATTGTAGGTTTAGGCTTGTTTTTGGAATTTGGAGAAGAGGTTCATTGTGGTGAATGTGGTTCACAACCTTTCTGAGGTGGGGTGACCTCTGAAAGTAGATTGACTTTGGAAGTGGAAGATGTTCCCTGGTCGATAGCGGATCGTTTCACACAGAAGCTACGCTAGGTTTTAATTGTTTTGATTTTTCTAGTTGGGTATCAGGAGTGTAGGCAGAATAATTGTGCAAAGCCTATTACATGCAAAGTATTACATTTGTTGGGTGTTGTCATCAGTATATATATATTCAAAGAGGATTGTATATAATTTTTTTACTACTGCAAAATTTAATTATCTGTATCTCGGCTGCCAAGCCCAATTTTCCAAGAGGGCTAGTTTCAGTAAGAGGTCAAATTACTTTGAGAGGAGACGAGAACTTTAATCCATACACTGGCAATGTTTTAGATACTCGACAAAGTCAGCTGCAACGAACTGAATGATTAAGGCAATCAATATTGCATTCTAAAGATTACTATGCGGTGATATCTAAAGAATATCTCTGGTGTAGCAGTTCATAAGAGTTGATGATCATCCTTCAATATCGGGAATACTATGTACATTTGAAGGCGACGCATTTAGAAGACTAATGAGCCATTAGGAAGACCAAGCTACCGCTTTTGAATTTTATTTTACAGGGCCGAGGAATTGTGAGGTATATCCTAAGCAACCGTTAGATAAAGAAATCGAGTCAGGAATTAAATACCAAAGGAGGTTCGAAGCTTGAACCTATGGAGCTATCGTATTCCTAAAGAGAGTCGGATATCCAGTAACTGCACTCGATGTAAAATATCCCTAGAGTTCGTGGGAAATTAGAAGTTTTGAAAGGCATATTAAGTCAAGGAAATGTCTTTCTTTGAAACCGTGCTCATACAGCCACATAGGGAACTTGCTGGATGTCATGTAACATTGGAAGACTCCAAAAAGAGATCGTGGCAAATTGGTGGGAGGTATCGTATGAGGTGGGAAGCCGTCTTGTATAGTTGCCGCCGGTACAAGATTGAAGACACAAATTTAATTAAATTTGTCTTGTGTGAAGTGACGTGGAAAAAAAAAGAGCTAAGGTGAATCAGTCACCTAGAAAGAAGTCAGAAAATTAACGGGAGCTGGTTAAGGTCTGTTTGAAAGTTTGAAGCCAATATTTTTATGAATAATAGTCAATTTGACTATATGCCGATGCCTATATGTCGGGAGATCAAGAATTAGCAATATACAGGGCGCACCATTTAAGAAACCGTTTTAGGAATTCAAAATGATACAAGTTGATATTATTATCACACCACAGTCTATAAATTAAAGTTGCGTAAGGTTTCTGAAGGGTCGATCATCCATTGAACTATCGTGGACTTAAAGAACATCGAAAAGAACCACTGATTAAAGAAGTGGGAATATGAGCTACCATGACTTATTATAGAGAAGGGAGGCGCTATGATAAAGGAAATCATGAACAATCTAAATCTTCATTGAAGCGTCATCTTCAAATTGAGTCGTTAGTATTAAGCAGGGCGGTGGAGATTAAAAATCGTAACTTGTTGAAGGAGCTCGCACAAGAGTATTTGATTTAAATTAGATTTTCCAGGTCTTTATATTGAAGGATTGGTATTGATGTTTGGCCTTGTAACATTGCTGAAGGAGTTGTCATATTATTGAATGTACCAAAAAGGTGCTATAGATTGAACCACATTGTTGTGTGTATCTACTGAGTGGAAACCGCATTACTTCTAAGTCAGAGATATTAGAAGAGGACCATTGCATTCTTTTGGATTTTAAGCAGGTGGAGTTGCCAAAGGAAGATTGAGAGACTGCATGAAAATTGTAACTTTTCACAGGTCAACAATTTATATACTGTATTTTCTGTAGCCATTAAATATTAGTATTTCTGTTGCTGGTTTTCTGATATTCAAAAAAACTTTGTGACCAATCTAGTAAAGTTGAAATGTGAATGTTAACAATGTTGAAAAACATGTGGAATAATTGTCTATTGTGAAAGAATATGTAAATACAACAAACATTATTGCAATAAACTGTTTGACGAAATGCCCAAGTAGTCTGATTGGTAAAAATCGAAAAAACTTATATGCATTTTGGGGTGGACCTTTACAATATCAATTTGTACATCCTGAGAAACTGCCATAAAATCACTAAGAAACAACATTTTATTCCTGTCTTCTACATTAATGACCACCTCATTTATCTGCTCTGTCTTCTTCAAGTGAGGCTTTAATTTTCCCTCACATTGATTGAACAAATCTTTGATCAACATACCAACAGTAGAAGAATTCTTTCCTTTTTGTTCATGAATGTTTAGCAGAAAAGATAGGATAGATTTTGGAATGTCATCCATCTCATTGATAGTTAAAACTAAAATGTTTCTCATTGCTGCAACTACATCCTCCTCTTGTTTACTCCAAGTTGAAATGAAGAGGTAATGGATCAAATAATAGATTCGATCTTGCATACCCAAATCTATCAGCAATATACTTGTTCTAAGTTTTGAAAATGTCTTCAATATAGCAGCTCTTCTAGAGTACTGATTGCTATTAGTTTCATGAAGATCTTGAAAGCTTTCCACAATCATATGAAGAACTCTCTTCATAGTTTCATCATCATAGGGCACTGTTGTGACCTTTTTCACACATCGCCCCATTGTAAATGGGGACCCCCTGTTTTCGCTTTTTTGCCTTGGCGTCTCAACTGCTTATCACTTGTCTTTTTACAATGAGGTCATCATTTTGAGGGTTCCGTCTCCTTGCAACGGTTTCGTGAGATCACTTTGCTAAGAGTTTCAGGCAGAGTTATCCGAGCCAAGTCAGTAATTCATGCTTGAATCGGTGCGTAGACGTCATGGAAGCGCGGGCCCAGAAACGAAGATCGCCTGTGAATTCGGCCAATTCTGACACTTACTATTTTTTAGGAAATTTGCTTTTTCGATTTTTCATTTTGGCATTTTCGGACCAAACAGGGTTCCCTATTTTTTTAGGGTTTTGCTTTTTCTATTTTTGGAAAGTTTCTATTTTTAGAAAGTTCCTATTTTTGGAAAGTTTCTATATTTGGAAAGGTCTCAAATTCCAAAAATGCACTCAGAAGTTCCAAAAACTTGATAGAACTCTCAGAAAATCAAAAAGAAAATTTGGAAAATTATTGAGAAATCTGGAAAAACAATTCAAAAAGCATGAAAAATCAGACCAAAAACATTGAAATCTGGGAAAATCAGGTCAAAACCAGTCAGATCTGAGGTTGAAATCATCAAAAATCAGCTCAAAAAAGATGAAGTTCTTGGAAAATCTGGTTAAGTCTAGAAAATTTGCCATTTCCAAGAAGGGAGAGAGGTATGAATGTCAAGAAGCTGGTGAAGTCCGCCCAGCACTAAGGAAGCACATCCTAGGATCCTCTGAAGTCCGCCCAGCAGCAAGAGGTGCTTGTCCTAGGACCTTCCAAAGTCCGCCAAGGATGTCCAAAGAGGAAGGAAAGTCCGCCCAGCACTCAAGATGCTTGTCCTAAGATCCTCCAAAGTCCGCCATGCACATGCCAAGAGGTTGGAAAGTCCGCCTAGGCACATGAGAAGGAAAAAAATCAAAAATTTCACTAAGTCTTGGTGCCTAGCAAGGAAAATTTCGAAAATTTGCCTAAGTGTAAAAGCCTAAAAGGGTGGAAATTCAAAATTTTGACCAAGTACTATAGGATTTCCAAAGAGACAAAGGGTTAAGCAAAGTGCTAAAAAGTTTGGAAGTCCGCCATGTTCAAGGAGATGATGCCTAAACTTCATAAAGTCCGCCCTAGAAAAGAGGGACGTCCAAGATGCATGTCCAAAAAGGTCTTGAAGTCCGCCCATGCTCATCCTTGCATCCTTCAAAGTCCGCCCTTGACATCCTTGACCCATCCAAAGTCCGCCATGAGCTTGAAGACTTGTCCTAACACCTTCTAAAGTCCGCCATCCTTGTCCAAGCATCCAACAAAGTCCGCCTTGACTTGAAGACTCGTCCAAAGAAGCTCTAAAGTCCGCCCTTGAAAGGTGGGACTTGGCTGAAGACATTGAAAGTCCGCCTAGGCATGCAAAATGAAGGAAAATCAAAATTTTTGCTAAGTGTTGGTACCCAGCAAAAAGAATTTCGAAAATCTGCTAAGTATAAGGGCCTAAATGGGTGGAAAGTTAATCTTTGGCTAAACATTATAACATTTTCAAAGAGATAGAATGATGAGAACAAATGCTAAGAAGTCTTGAAGTCCGCCCTAGAAAAGAGGGACATCCAGGAGGTTCGTCCAAAAGACCTATGAAGTCTGCCATACACTTGGAGGAGGTTAGCAAGGTGTCAAAGACGTCTATGATGCTTGTCCAAAATGCTAAGGAAGTCCGCCTAAGCACATGAAGGGATAAAATAATGATTTTTTTTGCTAAGTGTTAATGCCAAGTCCAAAGACAAGTTCGAATATTTGCCTAAGTATAGAGGCTAAGGGATGAAAAATGAAGATTTTGGCTAAGTATCCTGGCATTCTCAAGAGGATAAGTGCCAAGTTTGAGAGGACAAATGCTAAAGAAGATTGGGATTTGGCAAAGAATAAAACGAAATGTGCCTAACTCGAAGGTGGAAAACAAATTAAATTTGCCTAAGTATGGTGAAAATGTTGAGAAATTGACAACTTTGGCCGAGGAAAAATGCCCAAGGCAAAGAGAAAGGAAGGATCGTCCTTGGCCAGAAGGAAGGAGAGTTTGTCAAGCGCCAAAGAAATTCGACCAATGAAGACACCCAGATGAGGTTTTTGCCTAGAAAAATTCGTTTGAGCGAGGAAATATTTGACTTTGGCAGAAGAAAATATGCTCGGTGCTATTAAAATTTCGCCTTGGCAAAGAAAAATAAGGATCTGGCAATAAAATTTTCGACGGAATGGCTTAAGTTTTGACTTGGCTAGACGAAATTGAGGATAAAATTGGAAGATACACTCTTAGCCAAGAAAAATGAAAGGAAAATCGAAATAGCCATGGGTCCAAAACGAACGGGTTGGAATTAATTAAAATATTTTTAATATTTTAATAATTTTTATTTCAACTGCTTGAAAATTTAAAAATGCCTTGGACAAAATCGAATTCGCCAGACGATGTTTTGGAGGAAAATAATTTGTGCCGGCCAGAGATAAAATCCGATGGGCAAAATTAAATTCACCGTGACTTCAGGAGAGAGAGTATGATAAATTTAACTTCGGAGCTAGAATTCAGGAGAGAGAAAATCTGAATTTGTTTATTTTATTTCTTGTAGGTGGATGACGACACGAGGCGAATCTTCAAAGAAGAAGCAATGGCGTGGAATGGTGGCAAGTCTGCTTCAAGCCAAATGGAGTGAAGGAAAAAGGATGGGACAAGCATGAGAAAGTCCAACCTTGCCTAAGCATAGCATGTCCAAACCTTTGTAAGGCATGTTCAAGGCAAAATAAAGTCGGACCTGGATAAGAAAATGTCTTGAGCATCATGAAGTCTGACTTTGATCAAAGGAAAACATCCAAGCTCATGTGAAGTCCGCCCAAGGAGGGGACGAGAAAATTAGCTAAAACTCAGAAAATTGGCTAAGTGTTGATACCTTGGCTAGAAGAATTCACTAAGTGTTGGACAGAAAACAGGAAGGATGAAGAGGAAAATAAAGAGGAAGTGAATAAAATCCTTGTCCAAGGATGGAATTTGTCCTACATAGCACAAGCCAAATTCAAAATTGAAGGCAAATCCACAGGCAAAGTTCGCTCGAGCATGGAGATGTCCAAAACCTTGGCTAAATGTTGAATGGTCCAGATGAAGATGTTACAGAATGAACCTGAATAGCCAAAATTTGGCTAAGTCTGGGAAATACTTCACAGAGGAAATTCCAATTTCCTTCATTGTGGCGAAAGCACAGGGGCATTCTTCTCCAAATTCAAGACACTTGAATGGGTATCCAGACATCTTGGAAGGATTTCATCTACAATCCCAGACCTGTTGAAGCAATCAGGGCAACTTCTTGAAGGATTTCATCTCCTGAAGAATTAAAAACAAGCTTCCAATCAGAATCAGATGGTGACAAGGAGAGTGTTCCAAACATATCTCCATACTTAGACAATTTCTCGGCACAAATTGGAGAACTCAAAGGGGAAATCCGAAGGAATAACATCAACCTAGCTCAAGCAGGAGGAAGTTCAAAGCAACCAACTTCAAGTCCAGACACCTGCTCCAAGGGGAGACTTCCAGACCTCAAAGATTCCAGTATAGGTAAGAAGAAGAAATCAAAGTCTCAAAAGGGAATCCAAGATCAAAGCTAGGAAAACAGACAGAGTCATCGGCAGGGAAAGTATTCTAAGGCAAGCACGTGGAAGAAAAACGAAGCAACCAAGGAAGACATCCAGCACGTTGAGGTAGCGCCTCGTCATCTTCCAACCAATCAAATTGTTCCAAATCAACATGCAACAACTTTCTATTTATTGTTGGTTTATATTTAGCAAAAGGGACAAGTGTCCTCAAATGAAATTTTCTCATTGGTCGAAAGTGACAAACCCTAATTAGGGTTTTATTTTGTAATCTCGGTCGTTGATTTGAAATCAATCTTGGCCATTGAATTGTAATTGGGGAGCCTATAAATTGAGCTCGCCCCCTCATTTGTAAGGTGTGGAGACAGAATATGTGAATTGTCGCATTGAGACTATTTTAAATGATAAAAGCTCTTGAGCATGATTTGCCTTGAATAACTTCTTATTGTTGAATAGTAAGCGAGGTTGCATATTATCTTCCGCCATAGATTAAAGTTAAAGTTAGATTAGGTAGAATTTGCTTTGAAAGTTGGTTAATTGAATGAAAGATTGATCGTATTGATTCAATGGTGAAGTGTAGCTCATACTTTCTTCGAATGGATGATTTGCATTCGATGCGTAAAGTTAGCCTGAGCTCTTAATTGTGGAAACTTAACTTCAGCCTCATTCGAGGTTTGAAAATTATTCTCACAACCCCTTGAAGATTGCACCCATTTTGCGTATGTTGTCCTGCAGGAGGCGAAACAAAGTGTGGTTTATCCCTTCACCGAATCCTTATTGTCTCTTGAGTTCTTAGGCATAGACTAGATTCTCCTAAACCCTATCTTTTTGCCATTTTTTTGAGATCCATTGAAAGTCCTAATCGAGAGCCTTTAATGATAAATTCCCTAAGTCCTGAACTTGTGAAGATTTTCTTACGTAAGTCCCCTTGTTTATTACCAGCATATCACAACGGCCATTGAGCTTATCCACACGTCGAGACCCGACTAAAGAAACCTTGGAATCGCCATATGATCTTCTCGCAATCTTAGCATACGCGGTGGTTTTTCAAGAAAGGATAGAGTGTCTTTGGGCATTTTATTCTGATGTTTGGTGTGTCATAAAACACGCATCAACAGGCACCAAGGGTGCCAAGATTCTCATCACTTCAGTGAGGCATGAAGTAATCAACAAGTTGATTTCTTCATCTGGATGCCTCAACCAATAAGGATTATTCAGAGAGGTCATTGCAGGGGATAATGCCTTCTTCATCATCTCAAAAGGTGACTACTTCACTTGGCTCAAACATTGTTCTAACATATGAAGAACACTTACTTCATCATCCCTTGTCTGACACTCTTCATTGAGCCTTGTTCCTATGTTGTAAAGTGACCTTGCAAAACGCTTTTCTTCTTCAGAAGCCATGATTAAATCTGATATCTCACGGTTTCAAACTTCAAAAAATGTATCATCTTTGGGAACTTCTGGAAGTTGAAACTGAATTCTGTTCTACCCTCTAGTGTAGTATCTTATTTCCCTGTCACTCATTTGACAAATGAAGCACTGAATTCACAAGATGGCAGGAAAACAAGCTCTGATACCACTGAAATATCCCCTTAAGTTTTTTTTTGAGAATATTAGCACAATTTTACCACCGTTAGCGTTAGCTCCAAATATAAACCAGCAAGAATAGTAACCTTTCACGTTTTGATCACCAAGATCCCAATGTGGGCAAGGTGAGAGCATAGAATGTCGGGGATTGTTAGCAAATTGGAATGTAATTGCAACTGAACATAGGCGGCGAGCCGACCATATAATGAAAGGAAATTACAAACTCTACCACTTATGTAGCGGAAGTGGAGATATTAACAATTAATAAGGAGGCAAGCCAACCATGAATCCACACTACCACTTATTCAACGGGGGGAATTAAAAAACAAGTGCTGAAAGTAAAAATCAGACTCAACCACTTCTTCAGTGGGAGTATAAACAAGAATATAAAGTGTAGATTATAAATAGCTATTAGTACTACTAAACCAGCTTTACAAAATGGATAATCAACTGCACAACAATTCAGTTTTTGAGACTAATTACATCAAAATGTTAGAGACATGTTCTCTAACTAATATAACATGTAAATGATTAGCAAATAAGCTCATAACAGCAATAAATCAGATCTGATAAGAAACAATATTGTACAGAAAATCAGACCAGAAGTATAGAATTCACCAAAATGTTCATATCTCTCTCCAAACACCTCCGATGAAAGTGAAACTGAATGCAAACACAAGCTAGGAGCTAGGCGATCAAGTACCAATGTAGAAACCTTGCCAAATATCTCTGGATTATTTGTGCACGCTTCCCAATGCAACCACAGTGAAAACCCCAATCTTCTAAGAGGGGCGACCGGCTCTAGAAATTCATAAACACCTTCAAAAAATATGAAACTTTGTGCAAAGGGGCACCCTAGCAGGGCTAATACCTAGAACCAAGAGAAATTCTCCCAATGAGCTATGAATGAAAACGTGCTACAGCCAAGCACAAACCAGCAACAGTTAAACAGATTATACAACAACAATGCTTAGATAAATCAGAAATTGAAGCTCAATCTACACTCTTGAGTGAAGCACAGTCTTCAATAAGTCCAGCTAGGTACTATCTTTCAAGCATGAAGACTGGAAGGAACAAACTAGGAGGTATGTGTTCCTTCGAGCAAGCTCTGAAAATATTTCACCAGCATAACATTATGTTTAATTTCCAAAAGATACAAATGAAGGAGCAAGGCCTCAATAAATAGACTCTTCTTGGCAATTGAATCACCACTGTAACCTCCAAGAAAAGAATATGAAACACTTCACCTACTCAAGGGGGACGCCCAACCTTTTTGGAGAATATAAAATATTAATTAACACACTTTATTCCTCATCCTAGGCGTCTAAGACAAGCCCACTCTTTAAAACAACTTGAAGTTGATCGCCTAGAAACGGGGTCCAAAAGGCAACATTGAAAAATGATAAGTTATTAAAACTTAGCTCCAAAAGGAAAGAAGAAGCCAATGCCCAAACTGAACTGCCTCACTACCAAAAATAGAATGATGGATTGGAAATGACTGAGCTGCTGCTAGGATGACACTGCCAAAGATAGAACTTACCAAAAATAGCTAACTACTATAAATATTAAGTGTTTCCAAATTCCATTTGAACATAAACCGGGCCGCTGTCATGACTTACTAAAAAGGGTAAGTGTCTGGAAAGGTTGATAGAATAAGATGCATGTTACACCCCTCTGAAGATCTTTGAAAACCCAAAAAAACCTAGAAACATTTCCTGCATGCAAAGTACCAGATAGAAATGCATGTTACCACACTCTGAAGCTCTCCAAAAACCTAGAAAGCTCCAAAAAGCTCAATGCCAAACTCCTGCATGCAAGCCATCAAAAGCTCATTTGAAACCTCCTATAAATAAGAAATCCTAATTTCCACTTTTGACTAGCCTACGGGCCTCTGGTAATAGGTTATCAATCACTGAATAGTGTAGGGCTATATTGGGGACATTACAACCAACTTGAATGTGGCCCCCTACTAAGGATAGGAATTTAAGCATGTTAAGCAGGCTCATGATTTTAACCACATTATTATTGTGCCTGTAATGACCAAATCCTTCAGTGCAGTAAATATTTCATAATTTGCATCATACAAGTAAGTAAACGTGCTAACATGTCATTGCAATAAAAAATTTCTTTTCTTTATTGATAATACATGAACATGATGCTATATCAAATTACAATAAAGATTCCATTTCATTATAATAACTTCACAAGTACATGAAACAAGAATACATACCTTAACTAACATAGCTCCAATGAGCTTTAGAACAAATAGTAGTAAGACGGTCCAGGATCTTCCCTTTCAAATCTTGGTTCTTCAGTAGCCTTCAGTGGAGGAGGAACATCACTCGGGCGCTTTTCCGCCAACCACGGACTTATAATGCGGTCCCCCACACATCTATTATTCAATAGAGGGCCCTCCCTTCAACGAAGAGATTGGTTGGGTAACCGATACTGTTAACCAACTGAGCATAGTGCTGTGTCCTACACAACTAGAACCTTGCTATTTCACAATCTCGAACTAGTATAAAAGATCAAGATGAACTGACAGTGTAGTCTCAAGCATCACACAATTTAAGTGGATGTTGTACATTGCACTACTCTGGCCAAAGTATTCTCATTTAGTACTTCGAATGAAGCTCATCTATCATAAACACTACTTAGGGCCGATTTGACTTAAGGCTATCTTATACTACGCATAGGTGTGGTCCTTCACTGGATAATATGTCATCCCAGACTAACCTACAACATACTAACTGCTAGAAATGAATCAGCACAACAAGTAATTCACATAATCCCTCCTATACTAGAAATCTTTATCCTAGGAATAACTCAACCTTATCTCAATTAACCTAATAACTTAAGCTGATAGAATTCACTTGACTCCTGTCCTCATTTTGGTCCTAGTATATAATAACTATTACAAACATATTCTCCTTATATGGAGATCATACAATTAATGCAAAACAAAAGTATGCATCTTTTATCCTTTATACAATTTACTCCCTAGGAGTAAACAAATATGCAAATCACTAACATCTTACATTCTATACACAACAGAAATACAAATTATGAAGCAATTCCCTATCTATGCACAAGCAATAAACACAATTCCATAAATATTTAAGGTTCACAATTGAAAATGACAGTAAAAGAATATCCCATGCTTGGTATTTAGCTTTCCTTCAAATGATGATGTCTTAGCATATTCTCACAACACTTCCAGCTCTATCAATCAATTGGCAATTCTCTCACAAGTTTCTACCTTTCTCACTCAGTATTAACTCACAAGTTGCTACCTTTCTCACTCAAAAATAAGTACTCATAAATGAATATTTAGACTAATAATGGTTACAACTGAATAGAAGTATAAAACTTAGGTGATTTGATATTGAAGAACTGGTAATTTCAAACTAATCTAAGCTCACAGAATAATTTGTCTCACAGATGAACAAAATGATTGCTCTACAGAAAATAGGTTTTCCAAGATAATTCTCCAGAAATAAAAGTAAGTAAAGAATGAGGAATTGGGCGGCTATTTATAGAGCCTCAGCCCCATCGAATCCCACTTCAAAAGGCATGTAAATTGCCAAAACTGTATTTTGAATTGTTCAACTTGATAAGTGGCGGGTTTCTAATCTCATGCTCAACTTCCAAGAGGTGAGTCGACCTCCATTATTTGATAGCAGAATGGAGACCATTTCATACTTGCACATGGATAAATATGCAGAATCGACACCTACAGGGTTTCTTCCAGATATGGTGCCAATCCAAAAATCTGGCGGGTAGAAATTCATAGTGAAAAAGTCCAATGCTATTTGCAGTCCACAGCCTATAAATATGGCTCCATCGACAAGCATTTAGGTTGCGTTTCATATTTCCTGCGACTTGGTCATTGCCCCGCGCGTCTACAGGCGCACGTATTTTCTCAGCCGCTGTATTTCATTTAATTCAAAAGTTCACAATATAGTTTGTGAAATATTTCCTCTTCCAGTATATTGGAGATTGACGTATATTTCCCAAAGTTCAAAGACAATGTTAAATTCATTTAATTTCCATATTTGATGATCAATAATCGGCTGGGTAATATTTAGCCCAATTCCTATAGTTGAAGTTTAATATTTCAATAAATAGGAAATAAGTCGATTTCCTAAGTTGAGATCAATTTGGAAAATAATTCGATTTTCAAAATTGAGAGTTGATATTAAATCAATGTGGAAAATGATTTGATTTCCATTATGAGATTAATATTAAATTAATTAGGAAATAATTATATATTTTATTATATAAATATAATTATAGTTTTTAAATATATTAAACATATATATATATATATATATATATATATTTAAATACCCAAGTATTATAATATATATATATATTTATATCGTGATCCAGTTAGCATACTTCCGATATAAATATATTTATACATATATATATACAAATTTAGGAGGCAATAATAATAATAATAATAATATTCACATAATAAAGGACGTGTGCATATATACATATATATACTAGTATATTCCTCTATGTACACGTATGTGTAAGTGTACCATATCGATGCAACTGTATGAGCATATACATCTGCCAACGTACGCTTGTATCGATGTGTATACTTATGGATACGTGTATATACTATACATATGTATATATGTCCACTCCCTATTCACTTACATTCATTCACGTTGTAATACAACAAAATAGATATGCAGATAAACATCACTCATAAAAGTGTAAAGAAGTAGACAAGACTCCTAATACCAATATACGAGCTACGGATGACTTATCTAGAACCAACATAATTGACTTAGTTCACTCAATCTATAGTGACGTATGTGTATGCTTAGATAGTTCACTTTACCGGCTAACCGACCAAGCTCCTCTCCCGAGTGATACTTCCCCTCCGCCTGGAGGAATGGTTCATATACCTGCATCCATTGACACACGCTTTCGGAAGTCATATGCTCACAACATAAGCAGTATATACATAAACATCTCAAGAGTCAGAATACTCATTGCTCAATAACTTTGCATGCAACATTCATCAAGGATAACATCAATTGAAGCAACAGTAAATGAGACAAACAACAAATGTGAAAACACTCATATTGATAACAAGGAACAACATACTTTATTCACTCTTAGAATCCTTTTTACAATCGTATAACCCTATGCAGTACTAATACGTAGTAGCTATACAATCGGGGTGTAACAACACCTCATTGATGGAGAGTCCATTGAGCAAACTGTCCACCTTATCATGGGTGGGAATTGAACTTGGGACTTTGCAATAATAAACACACCAAAATATCACTACACCATTTGTTTTTTTAAGTTTAGAAATTTAAATTAAAAAGAATGCTAGTTTAATTCAAAAAAATTGTTGACATCAAACATAAACTTGAACAATGTAACTCAGGTTCTAACATTTGGTTGTAATTAAGTGGTGAGACACATCAGAGAGATGCTAAGACGAATAATGAGTCATCAAAAAAGATATATAGCCATAGATTATTACCGAGGTTCATATAGATAAAGAAGAGAATGCCTAATTACTAATTTGGGTATTGGCACACACTTCGACACTTGTCATGAGTTTTAAATTTCTAATTATCCTGTAATGTCTCCTTCTCATCAGTGATTAGCCTTGTAGTTCATCAGTCTATTCCGGAACCCGTAGACTGGAATGAGGTGAAATTAGGGTTTCTTGGCTTGGAGTTTGTGGCATTTCATGTTATTTACTATTTATAGTAAATGCTAGTTGTGGCAGTTGCAGTTGTCTATTCTTAGTCCTTTGCAGTTGGAGCAGTTATTGTTATTATGGTTTGGTCTTCTGAAAGCTTTATTTGGTGAAAAACATTTAATTAAAGGCATTATGTTTTAATTCACTGTTGACCCCCCCCCCCTTGGCCTAAGGAGATAACTTAAGTTGTTTTTAAAGTGGGGCCATGAAGGGTACGCCTTCATTATAAGGTTATTTATTCTTTATTCAAATATTTCCTCAACTTGAAATTGGACGCCACTTTTATAAAAGTTACTTTTTGAATAAAGTGATTTTCTTATGAGGCTTTTGGGACGCCACCTTGAGAAGTTGAATGGTTTTGGGAAATTGAAGGGTCTCCTGTGTCTTTTGGTCTGCTTCTCAGGCATTTGAAGAGTTTGTGAGCTCTTATTTATTGAAGGTCTTTGCTCCAGCATTTCATCCATGAAAATTATGCTAAAGTTATGTTGTCGAAATGACAATTGACATATTGCTTCGAGGATGTCTACCTCCTAGCCTTTCATCCAATTTCGTGTTTGCAATATAACACCTAGTTGGTTACATTGCTGCTTCTCAACATCAGACTAGCAGATTGAGCATCAAAGATTGAAGAATTTTGGAGTATTTTTACAGTTTTGAATTTCCTGGTTTTGCTACAGCTGAAGCTGATTTTTGTTCATATCTTCTGGAGTGAATTTTATTTTGTTCTGGGTACTTTGGCAATCCATTTGTTGACTTAAGGCGCCACTTTCCTCAAAGAATTGGAATTTAATTCCAAGTATTCATTTTTATCTTGCAAAGTCGATTTTTCAAGGAGGCCGTACATTTCAGTTTGCATTGGGAATTGTGCCAGAAAATAAAGGACGTGATTTTCTGCTGTTTCTTCCTCCTGGTTTGGTCGCCTACCTTCTGAGAGACCTTTGCAACAGATTTCAATCAATTCGGAGGTGAAATGAGTGAGTTATGAGTATTTTACTGATTTCCAGTTTGCTGTTATAAATTTCCAGAACTCAGGAATTTGCATCAGATTCGTAAATTTCCTGTTTTAATCATATTTCTGTCATTGGGAAACAAAGAACATTATTGGAGTTCATTCTTATCTTCTTATCTCAATTCTCTATCAATGTAATTCATGTTTTTGCAGTTCTTTTGAAATTGTAAGGTTCTGATTAGTAGTACTAATCTAACCCATTATTATTGCTGCAATTACTTGATTAAATTCTCATTAAATTACCCCTGGATGGTTTACCGCTAGTGTGGATAAATTGTTTGTAACTCACTTATACCCACTTTCATAGTGGTGAATCCCCACAGCTCTGTGGATGCCTGCCGTAGTGGACGAATTGTTTTTTATTGTAATCTTTTCCCCCCCACTGTTTGGTGGTAGTGTGGAACTGTTTCTCATGGCTGGTTATCCGCCTATCATTTCTTAATTTCAATTTTTAACACTCCGTCATATGTTAGCACCTCGCCCTCAGTGGGATCTTGAGTGCACATCCTTGACGTTGAGTAGTTTTCATTCCAAGTTCAGTTTTCAGTTTGATGCTAACGCTAACTCAGTTGACTAGTGCTGGTTATGTGTGTCAAATTCATCAAAAAAATTGGTTAGCATATTTCATATCCCCTGAACTTCCATTAGATTGATATCTAAGTTACTCCTTTCACTTGTATGCATGCATTCATATGTGTTCCATCATTTTAGTTTCACAGAAAAAGAATCTTTCTGGTAGTTTGTATATTCTCCTTTCCCTTTAAATTGAATTATATTCCTAGATTTTAAATGTCATTGACATTTGGAAGTATGCTTGTGGTATGTTCCGTTGCACGTCTACAACTAGTAGACATGAAGATAGAAGGTATGAGAAGTTAAAATATTTCCAACTTTGGGTTGCATGGTTTCTTTTACTACAATGATTATGATACTGCATGAATTTGTAGTAAAGAATTCTCACTCTTGACTATTTTCTTCCTCTCTCAGGTTCAGGAGCTAGCTGAGAAAGAACCTGAAGATGGTGTTTTTCGATTGCTTCGCCAGGATGTTACTCGATTTCTTACAACTATTCTCATTGGCACAACGTACATTGCTATCTAGTTATTCATTGCTTTTGATTTTCATTTTCCTGTTGTTAGATTTGAGTTTGATCATAAAGATCTAATCAATCTCATCTCTCTAGTGTTGTAAACATTGGGGCAACTGCACTTGTGACTAAGGCAGCAACAGCACTCTTTGGGGAAGCTGGAATCAGTGCAGCAACAGGAGTCATGACAGTAGGTGTATATTCTTAAGAGTGCACTGTTTCTAGGAAATTACATTGTTGAAAGTTTTATCTTTTTAATTTTATACAATGTGAACTTAGTTAAAGACAAATACTTTAAGAATCTGATTTGAGTGGATGTAGTCAGATATTCTATCTCTGATTGATGAGTTATGTTTGGAGCAATAAAAAAAATGATTAGCATTGCATGTAAGATCTCTTACACATCAGGTTTTCTCTCCATTCTTACTTTGTCACGTCTTTTTCCTTTCTTCCATCTATTCTTCTCTTTCTTAAACGTATATGGAGAGGAGTTGATCATCCACAATTCTTAAATATGAATATTTTGCTGCCGGGCACTACAACCTCATAAAAAGTTAAGTCACTAGAAGTGGGAGTTCTGATGACAGTGAAGGGGTTGTAGTAGAATATTTTCAAAATACAGGATCCAGGGTTTTAGCAGATTAAAAAAATATGTATAATTCTGAAAATTAGTCACGAACATTATCTGCCACAATGATATAGGCACAAGCACTGTTATAAATGCTTTATTGAATGGTAAATGTTTATTGAAACATACCGATTTAATGCATACAAATAGACGAAATATCTATGAGGAAAGGTGGTAAGAGCTTGACTGTGAGAAGCAGGCATTGGAGTTGAGATGAAAAGCTGAATAGTCTTTTCATCAGACTGTATTTCCTCAATATCCAATTAACATTCCCTTTGTTGGAGCTACTGTGGCAATGTGAAGTAGAAGGAAGACACAAGCTTCATCTTTCTGTGGGTCATCTTTCTCACTCTATGTCTACGACTCTACACTCATTTTATTTTCCAATAGTTCAACAAGTCTCTTTATTTTTGAGTTTGTCTAACATATTTGCTTGCTTTTTTCTCATTTTATCAGATGGGTTAGCGTGTTAGGGTCCAAAGAAGATAAGGAGAGGCATAGGAGAGGAATTCTATGGTCAAATTCTCAAGGAACAGATCTGCAACTGATATCCAAAACCTAAAATTTTGATAAAGAAGAAAGCAGCACAAATTCATAGGCATTTTCGGATGTGATTGAGGCAAAATTCTGAGATTTTGATTGTTGCACTGCTGAAATGGTCCTCAAGAATAGATTTGCCTTGGGAATGTATAGAACTGTATAGGTAGTACAAATTGTACGGTCAAAAGATACAGAAAATTTGCAGTTTTCCAATAATTAATTTTTACTAGTTTTCAAAGTCTTGATCTTTGTGTAATGTCCCAAATTTCGCCCTACGCTCTTCATTTGGATTTAGCCTATTTCCGGAAATCTGTAGGCTACTTAGATGTGCAAATTTAGGGTTTCCATTTTCAGTAAGTCTTGCTTCTAGCTCAGTTCAGCTTTCTGTTGGTTTTGAGGTGAACTTACTATTTTTGGCATTGGCTATTTTTAGTAAGTCTAATTTTGGCAGTGGCATCATCAGCAGTTCAACTTAGGCATCATGCTATTTTTGGCAATCCATCAGTTTCAATATTGGCGTTGGTTTTGGTTATCTTCTTAGTTTCAGTTTCAGTTGTCTCTCCTAAAGCATGATTTATGAGGTGCAGAAATTGAAAAATTTCAGTTTTAGATCCATGGTTCCCTTGGACATCCTTTTTGACTCACTCCTGTTCGTTTTCATAAGTTTCTGAGTCATTTTCCTTATGTTTTTGGTCAATTTCGGGTTTTTGAAGCATCACTGCAAGTAGGGGATTTGGTTTCTTATTGCAAGTCAGTAATAAGAACATTTTACCTCTATTGCAAGTGATAATGTTTTTAAATTTTCATTTTAAGTTAGTTGTAGGAACTTTTTGTGTAACTTACAGGTGTAGGAACTTTTAGTTCACTTTACAAGTTACTTTTTAAGAACTCACTCGTAAAGTGTTATAAAAAGTCCGATTTCACTTAACTTCACTTGTAATGAGTCTTCAAAAGTCCGATTTAAGTGTTTTGACTTAAAAGTAAACTTGCAAAGTGCTCTCAAAAGTCTGATTTTCTCCCTTCACATAAAGTAACTTGCAATGAGTTTCAAAAAGCCTGAATTTCACTTAAATCATTTGTAATGCATTTCAAAAAGCCCGATTTAAGATGAAATTACTTGAAGTCTTTTTTTGAAGAGGTCAATCTTTACTCTACTTGTTCTGAGCTCTCAAAAACTCGACGCCATCCATGACGAGAGCAGTTTGAGTTCTAGTTTGCTTGTTTACCTCATTCTATGGAGATTTCATAAATCTTCAAGCAGGAAAATCGGACTCTCAGCTGTAAATAATCAAGTCTTTTTCATTTTCTGAGTTTGTGAGGTGCCTAGGGTTTTCTTCTTCGTTTTGCTTCCCATTTTCAGGTATGTTGCTTATTTCTTTTATTTCTTATTCAAATTATGGCGTTTTCTGATATCAGATTTCTTTTAAATCTCCATTGTATAAAAATGCATTTTCCTTTTCATTTCATGTTCATGCCTCTTGTTTTTAAAACGCCATTGTTAATGTTTTTGTAAAACGCCATTATGAAAAACGCGATTTGCATTTTACACGCCTTGACCTTGATTCCAACATTTTTCTTTAAAGAAGAAAACGTCTTGTATAAAAACGCGTTTTTTATTATTGGGAATACATTTTCTTCATTTATAAAGACGTCTTTCCTCCATTTCATTCGCCCCTTTCATACGCCCTCTATTTCATAAAGATTTCTTTCTCTCATTTGCCCCACTCACCTTTCATTATTCATACGCCTTCAGCTAAAAAAAAACGTTTTTCTTCATACACCATTCATTTTTCATTCGCATAC
Source organism: Sequoia sempervirens (assembly GCA_007258455.2). Classification (NCBI taxonomy): domain Eukaryota; kingdom Viridiplantae; phylum Streptophyta; class Pinopsida; order Cupressales; family Cupressaceae; genus Sequoia; species Sequoia sempervirens. The sequence continues at coordinate 448,784 of VDFB02301007.1, forward strand.
TTCCATTTCATATCCATTCGCCCTTATCATTTTTCTTCATTATCATCATTTGCCATTTTCAAAGAGAAAAGAAAGAAAAAATGATGCCCTTGGCTGAAAATCGGGATTTTATAAACCAGCTGCAAGTAGGAGATTTTGATTAAAGTTACAAGTGGAAGTAGTAACTTGCAGTTACCCTTTATTTTTCCTACCTTGCACTCTATTCACTTGCAATATGTCTCAAAAATCCCGATTATACACTTGCAGCCACCATCAAAAAACCCGAAATACTTCAAAAGTGCTTAAAAATCGGATTATTTTGACTTGACTGCAAGTGCAAGTTAAAGTTTTGACTTGCAGTTTTCAAAGATGTAAACCAAGTTTTCCATTTTCCATGAAAAACATATATCGTTTTCACTTGCAATTAGCCTTCCAAGATCCGAAATGAGTTATAATCCTCATTTTTACCTTCATACATCAAGTACACCAAACTAAGTTAGAGTCTTTGCCATGTCTTTACATGTTGATGTTGATGATGTCTTAACTCTATGGAGTTTTCATCGCAACCTTGCAGATTCTTATTCAATGACAGAGGAACCAACTTCTCCAACAAATAAAAAGATAAAGTACCAAGTATGACAAATATCAAAATGAAATTTCTCCATCTCATGTAGTCTCAAACATCGAAGAAATCAGAGATGCATAGATTGGGCATGTTGATATGTCTAAGTTTCTAAAGAGAGCTAAGAAATCGACTTCACATGATATGCAGTTGTTGCTGAGAAGTCATATCCATTTGGTTTCCTCTTTTCTTGTTGCTGCCCTAGAGCCAGAGTTTGTCCTTGCATGTGCAACTCGCTTTGATAGAGAATCCAAAACTATCAGAGATGATGATGGTAACGTGGTCATTAGACTTGATCCAAAAACCATTAATAGAATTTTTAGAGTTCCTGATGCGCCTATGTATTCAGACATCTCAATAAAGAGTGCTCTTGATCACTATGAGCAAAAGAAAGTAGATTGTGTGAGACATATCAACACTAAATGGCTTCTAAAGCCTCGAACTTGTTTGTCTTGGTGGCCCAAACTATACTAGTTTGAGTTCAAGGAAGAGATTAATGATATAATCACACTTCTGAGCAGGATAATGGGATTAAAATTCTCTAATGTCTTTGAGAAATGGATGTACAAGTTCATAGTGGTGATAAGAAAGGCACAACATCCAATCTTTTGGGGTGAGGTAATCAGTGATAGTTTATGTGAGCAGCTTGCACAAGTTCCTACTACGCTCACATTCTACATGAACTCTTATTTGGTCTACATAGCAACATCATTAAGGCAGTTTCCAGGCCTTTCTACCAAAGGTGATAGATCCTTAGTACCGGTATGGGAGTATTATGATCAGCTGCCTTTGAGACCAAGTCGAATTCATTACAGGAGAGTCCAAGATGCATTCTTTGGTCTTTTCATGTGTCTATTTGACAAAACCTTAGAGAACAATAGAGTATCCGAAGCTGCCTGGAAGAAGGTGAATGAATATGGTTGTCTCTTTCTCCAGTTTCCCACTTTCACTTACATGAGAGTTGGCTTTTTTGAAGATCACCCCTAAATCCTTCCAAGATATCTGACAGATAAAATCATTTTGATGGAGCTTGCAAGGCAGTTGATGACGGTACATACACAACAGGCTATACAACATAAAGCTGGGGTAAGCATCTCTTCACATAATCCATTACAGATTGGGAGATACTCTTTGACAACTACCTCAAAAGCAAAGGCAATGGAAGCTGAACTTCAAGAAATTAAATTGAAGAGGTTCAAGGTAAGAGTGGATTTTGATTACAGGAGAATGAAAGATAAGATAAAAAGAGCTTTCACACATGTGCATCACATCGAAGATATTTGGGTGGATCTTCGAACAGAGAAGGACATCCGTACGATGGATTACTGTAGGCTCACAATTGAACAAATTATTGATCTTAATCTGACCTTGGTCCCAGAAGGAGTGATTGATGATGGACAGATTTTAGATCTAGAGTATAAAGAACAAAGAGTTGCTGATGCTCCTATTCCTTTAATACAGTGGTCTCAGAAGGAATCTACTTCTATTTTTGACAGATTTCAATCAGTTTTGGCAAATACTAATTCTTGGCTTAAGAGTATAGGCGTTAAAGCCATAAAAATCAGAGTTAGTGATAATGATGATTCAGCTGGACCTGTTGGACTGAAATCAGAAGTTAGAGACAAATCTAAGGAAGGTGCTTCTTCTTCAGGAACCAAAATTAAGTTAAAGGTCAGTTGTGCTGTGGAGAAACCTTTGGAGAAAACAACATTAAAAGGGAAGGAAGTTAGAGAGACGCAGATCCAAATCATTGATCAGCAAGAATCTCCTATTGTTCTAAGTGTGAAGTCTCCTCATATTAATGCTGCGCCAGTGTCTGTATTATCTCCTATGTCTCAAATTGATAATGATGTTGATTCTTTCTCAACGGTGTTTGTTTCTTCTATTGCACCTACGAAAGTTACTCATCATACTTCAGCTACATCAGCATTGAACACTTCTATGAATAACATGCATGACAGTTTGGAGAATGTTCTTGATGCTAATCTGATGTATCCTATAATATCAGAGATGACACTTCCTGAGATAGATACATCAGTAGTGAGTTTTGATTGTTTTATGGCTGATGCTGATCACAATACGCCATCTGAGCAAGCTCTTATTGCAATTCAAACCGAAGCCTCACCTAGGATGACCACTGTGGAACATAATGAGTCTATTTCTACACAAACCACAGTTGCTGTTTCAGATATGAATACATTGGATCTCCCTCCATGGTTGAATTCAATCACTCTAAAACGGAAGAAACAAGCGATCTCTCCTGATGTGTTTGATTTCCAGCAGCTGAAGAAGTCTAAGCCAAAGGTTGCAAAGAAAGCCAAAATGGTTTCACGAGTGGTTGTGGACAGCAATAGAATGAAATATGCAGAAGTCGCTGAGCCTCTTTCAGAAAAGCCACAAGAGAAAATGCAGGTGTCTGATTACAAATTCACCAGGGTAGAGTTGGGAAAGCAAACTCACGCCAATTTGATGCAAGATGCTCAAAGTTCTGTGACAGTCTTAGCACAAAGTTATGATGAACTCTTGGCCAAGAAAGAAAAGTTGAAAGAAGAAAATGCACAACTTGTTTCAGTAATTCAAAAGATTACCAAATCTTCAGAAATGGTTGATTCATTGTCTTCCTCTATTTCTGAAGAGTCTATTAAACAAGTTGAGAAAGCTGGACAAAAGGCAAGAGCAGTTGATTCTTGGGTTGATCAGTTGATAAATCAGAGTACTCAAGTGGTTAAAAAGGTTCTTGATGTGATGATTAATATAAAGATAGCAAAGCTGAAACTACTCCAAACTTCTGAGACTTTCAAACAAAGCTTGGAATCCGTGGAAATGATTTGAAAAATTGGTATGCTTTGAATGAAGTACAATTAGAAATCTTATGTACAAATGAAATAATACCAAACAGGGAGATGTACATTGAGACTGAAGAACTCTTGTTGAATAAGACATTGGTATTCAAAGAGCTAATTTCAGATATACAAGCTGCTCAAGAGATGATAATTGAAGCAGAGCAGGATATCGTTTCAAGTTTTGAGAAGGAATCTTGCAAAATAAAAGATCAAAATAGTGAAGTGCTCCCTGAGGATGCTATACTCTCAACATTGACAGGTAAGTTTCATCAAGAACTTGAAGCTGAAACCTTCACAGTGAAATCCATCAACAGACTTGTAGATCATCACGCATTTCTGGATAAAATGCAAATTGCATTAGAAGAACACAGATTGTCAACCATAAGATGTTATGACACCATCATCAAAACAATTGCTATTGCCAAGAACACTCAAGGGCCAAATCCTGATGAACTGCAAAATTCCATTCATAAATTTCAATGTTTCAAGGATGGCCATGGAAATAATTGAAGTGTTATTTAATTTTCAATTTTGTTCCTTTTGGACAAATTACATGTAAAGTCAGAAATTGTAATTACATGTAATCAAATTACAAGTCAAAATAAATTAGGACTGTAATTTGGAATAAGTCAATTGCAAGTAGTTGGTGGTTGAGAGAATTTCTCAAGTTAGTTGGGATCCTCCCACCTTTTTTTCATGGCTTCTCTCCTATAAATACTTGAGGAGGTCTTTTGTAATTTTTATCTTTTTGGCAATAGAGAGAACTCTGCAGAAATTTACAGCAAAGAAAATTTTGTGCTTTATGTATGTAAACCTGATTTTCAAGCAATACAAGGAAGGGATATAAGATTTCAAACTTTGTGTTGAATCTTATTGCATATTATTACTGTGTTCTTATGTCATAGTAGTATATTTTTCTGAGTTTTTCTTGAGAAATTGTGGAGTTGTTGAAGAAAGACTTTGGTCTGATTTCTTGCAATCTTTGTGCTACAAATTTGAAGGACTGAATTAGACATAGGTGAATTCATAAAGAGATATAATACAAGATTTTGTGCTTTTATTATTTTTCTTATTTTCAGCTTATAAGTGCATCTAAATAAAGACTTTGTGCTTTATTTTGCTGCTTAGTTTTATACTATTGGTTAACGAAAGTCATATCGCAAAAGGTTAATAGGAAGATAAGCTGTGAAGACTTTGTGTTTCAAGTGGTATCTACTCGTCCCGGGAAGCAACGAAATACTTTGTGCTTTCAGGAAACTTTGCTTCTTTCAAAATCATATTAAGCTCGCTCTCTATGTAACTATTATAGAATAGTTAAATAGCATAAATTTTCCCTTTACTATTCTGAATTTTCTTTCTTGAAAGGAGGAAAGATTAAACATCTATTCTAAAAAAAAAGAGAATAGGATGAGTAACACCATGAATTATAGCATAGAATTAATATAGTCTACCATTTTTCGTAGCAAATAGAATAGTGAATCCGCGGGGGAGCCTTCCCTCATACAAATAGGAGAGATTTATTCTCACACACTGTGGCTGAAACCACCATTTTGCTAAACCTCACAAGTTTGCAAAATTTTCAACCAACAAGTAAGTCTTGTTTCCAGCTCAGTTCAACATTCTGTTGGTTTTGAGGTGAACTTACTATTTTTGGCATTGGCTATTTTTAGTAAGTCTAATTTTGGCAGTGGCATCATCAGCAGTTTAGCTCAGGTCATCATGCTATTTTTGGCAATCCATCAGTTTCAGTATTGGCGTTGGTTTTGGTTATCTCCTTGGACTGAGTTTTATACTTAGTCAATTTCATGTTTTTAAGTTGTACCCCATGCCTAGGATTGATGACTTCAAGTTGTTTTTAAAGAGGGGACATTAAGGGGTATAGTTGAGCATTTAATATTTTGATAAATGTTTTATTGTTGCAACTTGAAATGGACGCCTAAAGGAAGATGATAAATATTTTATTAATTCAAAAATAAAGTTAATGTGTGAGAGGTGGCGTCCCTTGGGGAATTTGAATAGTTTCTTGTTGGAGTTACAAGTTGCTTCATTTGCCCAACTAAAGCTTATTTATTGATGCTTTGAGCCTTCATTGTTATCTTTGGGAAAATTATAACAAAATGCTGCTGGATTGAATTCAAAACTCAGCTAAGGGGAAGCTTAGCAATTCTACTCCATTCTTCGGGCCTGCAACTATGGTTCCCTAGATGGTGGATTGAGAGTGTGCTTCATTCAGAAGTGTATATTGTGCATCAATGTTGAAGAATTTGGTAATAATTTCCAGTTTTGTGTTTGCTGGTTATTTCATGGTTGTAGGAGATTTTCAAATACAACTCTTTGAGTCATTTTAATTTGGTTGTGGGTATTTGGCTAAACATTTTCTATGCTTGTGGCAACCCTTTGGATGAAGTTTCAGATTTTATACTTGAGTCTCCAATTTTTAAGAGAGGTCGCCCTCTTCCTAGGGCTGTACCATCTCCATAGTTGCATTGGGATTCGAGCTCATTCATTTGTGGCTGCTTTGTATTGCTTAATTGTAATGTCCCCTTCTCATCAATGATCAACTCAGTTGCTCATCAGCCTATTCCGGAGGCCCGTAAGCTCATTGAGGTAAAATTAGGGTTTCCTTGCTTGGAGGTTTGAGGCATTTCTGGGTGTTTACTATTTATAGTAAATACTATTTTTGGCAGTGGTCCTGTTGGCAGTGCTTCAGTATGTTTCTATTATTGTTGGAGCAGTTGGTAATTTTGGTGTAGCTTTCAAAATGCAGTATTTGTTGGCAATTATTTAATAAAAGGCAATTAATGTTATGTTTCCTTGTTGACCCCTTGGCCTAGGAAGATAACCTCAAGTTGTATTTAAAAGGTGGACTTGAAAGGGGACGCCCTCATAAAGGAAAAATTAAATATTTAATGAAGTTTTAATTGCCATGAAGTTGGACGCCTTTTTGAGAAGGAATTAATAACTTTGGAAATTTGAAAAGTCTCAAATGTGACTTTTGGCGTACCATGAGGGAAATTTGAAGAGTCATCTCTTTCTCTTTAAAAATGTAGCTTTGCTCCAGCATTTGGTATCCATTGTTAATTGCTAAAGTTATGCTGTCGAAATGACATTGTGATTATTTCTTCGAGGGATGCTTACCTCCTAGATTCCAATCAAGTTCGTGTTTGAGAGATAACACCTAATTGGTTTTTATAGCTGCTTCTCATTCAGACTAGCAGATGGAGCTCAATTGTTGAAGATTTTGGAGTTTTTCTCAGTTTTGGTGTTGCTAATATTACTACAGCTGAAAGTGTTTTTTGTTAACAGCTTTTTGAGCAAATTAAATATCATTCTGGGTATGTTTGCAAAGTGTTTCTAGACCCAAGGCGACCCCTTCCACAAGAGATTGGAATTTATTTCCAAGTCTTTGATTTTATATTTCAAAATTGCCCTAGCTTGGGGCTGTACCATTCAAGGAGCATTGGATTTCGAGCCAATAAATTAATGCTGGTCTTTTGTGGCTGTTTCTTCATCTTGGTTTGGGCGCCCATCCTCCAGTTGACCATTGCATTTGATTTCATTCAAATCGGAGGTAATTTGATGAAGTTATGAGCATTTCATGGTGTTTTCTGTTTGTTGATCAGAATTTCCAGAACTCAGATTTTAATATCAGATTGCATTAGTTTTCTATTTTTGGCCTTCACTTCATCATTTGAGGGAAAAATATCATAAAGCATTTATTCTTCACATCTTAGCATTATTCTCTATCATTGTAATACTTGTAATTTGCAGATTCCTTGATTGTAAGGTTGAGATTTAGTAGTACTAATCCAACCATTGTTATTGCTGCAATTACTTGTTAAAATTTCACATTAAGTACCCCTGGATGGTTTACCGCCAGTGTGGAGAATGAATGTTAATGTCTCTTGTACCCCACTGTCAAGTGGTGAATTCTCACTCATGAGTGGATGCCCGCCGTAGTGGATGAATTAGTTAGTTTGAAAATTCTATGATTGGTTATCCGCCTAAGTTCTTTCCAATTTTGTAATAAGTACTCCGCCATATGTTAGCACTTCGCCTTCAAAGGGATCTTGAGTGCACATTCTTGGCGTTGAGTTTATCTTTAGTTTCCAGTTGTATTCAATTTCTGTATCAAGTTTTAGATCCTAGGGATCCTCTGACCATATGCCCGCCCCTCTTCCTTAAGTGGTTTTAGGGCGCATTCTTGGTTAGAGCTGTTTTGATAGAGTTTAGGTTTGGAGCTAATGCTAATCAAGTTGGCCTAGTGTTGGTGATTGTGTAAAAAATTGTGGCAAAAAATTGGTTAGCATATTTCATTAATTCATGTTATTTGATCGCCTTGCCTTTAGGAGGTGTTGTGTTTCAATTTTGGAGAGTATTGTGGGAGTTTGTGAGAGAATTAAGAATATTGGTGGTTGTAATGCTTGCTGTTCTGTATTTTGGTTCACTGGAAATTTATATCAGACTTAGCACTTTCCAAGTTATGCTATATTTCATGGGTGTTTAAGCTTTTAGTTTCATGTGCACTCAATTGGAAGTGATTGGAGCATTTTGGATGAAGATAGATGCAAATTGGTGAAAGTATTCCTGTTGGTCTGAACTCGAGTTTGTTGGAAATTTATATCAGACTTATTTCTTTCCATTTCGTGCAATCTTTCTTTGGCATCTATGTTGCTAACTTAAGGTGCAGTCCATTTGAAGGAGATAGAAGCTCTTTGGGTGAAGATATGACAAATTTAATGATGATCAGCTGCTGTCTCATTGAAGTTTGGTGAAGATTTGTCGGAGTTATTAACATTTGGAAGTTTGCATAGCTGCTGGTTGAGAATCACAGTTTGCTGGTTTGAAAATTAGACCTGGTATGGTCTTTTCCATGCTATATTCCTCTGGCTTTTCAGTTCATCATTGTAATCAGAAATATAGTAAAGTTATTGCAGCTGTTTTGGAGCAGATTTCTAATGATATTCATTGTAATAAGATCATTGTAAATGCTAGTAACAGTAGTATTGTCCAGTCAATTCTTATTTCAATATTTATTGTGTTTCATTCACAACATTGTAACCCCTGGATGGTTTACTGCCAGTGTGGAAAAAGAACTTGTTAAATCTCTCTTTTGTACCCACTGAAAAGTGGTGAATTCCCATTCACGAGTGGATGCCCACCGCAACGGATGAAATAGTTTGAATTGTTTGTAGTATTCCCCCCACTGTTTAAGTGGTAGCGTGGAAATCTTTATGGCTAGTTTACTGCCTCTTTCTGCTTACAGTTGTATTTACTTTCAGTTATAATTCAGTTCCTCCACCATATGTTAGCACCTCGCCTTTCAAAGGATCTTGTGTGCACATTCTTGGCGTTGAGTGCAATTTCAGTTGATTCCTTTTTGGAGCTAACGCTAACTATTGGCGTAGTGCTGGTTTGTGTTGTGTTAATTCAAGAAAAAATTTACTACCACATTTCAGTGGTATCAGAGCAAAAGTTCTTGCCATCCTGTTGGGGAGAACAAAAAAATTAGTGTTGCCACAATGGACATCAGCAAATTTTCCGAACAGTTCATGAGGGAATGTGAACATGATGCTTCCTTATTCCACGCAAAATATCAGAGCATGTCAGATGAGTTCAAGAATGATGTTTCTTTTGACTGCTACTTGAATTGTGTGTTGATTAGGAATCCTGGAAAAGTGGGTGTGGTCAATTACATCAAGAAAAAAATTAAAAGAGAAGCAGAACTTGCCATGGTTGAAGAATCAAGGAAGGAAGAAGCAAAAGAATCAGTTTGTGGTTTGCAGCCCACAAGTAAGCAAATTGAAGAGAAAAATCAGACAATTAGTGGTGAAGAAGACAAAAGCAAGGAGCACATTTTGGTTCAAATTGATAGTGCGCTTGACAAAGATACTTTGGCAAATGAGGAGATTAAGATAGAGTCCCAAAATACATCCGTAGACTTGCATGAGATGGGAAATAATGAAGATTGTTTGGGTAAGAAGATCATTACAGCAGTCTTGAGTCCTAATAAGGATTCAATCAATGAAGATCTCAAGACAAATGGTTTCACAGAATATGCTTGTAGAACAGTTGTGTGGGATGAGTACGTTGAAGAAGAGCAAGATGAAGCAAATACTAATGGTGTCTTTGAACCAGCTTATGACCATTATGAAAGTGATGCTGATGGTGATTCCGATGTGTTTTTATCTCCTCTTGTTGAAGCTTTAGTGAAGGATAATTCTCTACTTGTTGCTGACCCAATTCCATATGAAGAATTTATGACAAGTGTCCAAGAAGACTTCTTTGGTATGTATGTGGGTACTAATGATAAAATCAGCAACACATCTACTTAAAATAATTTCATTGAAGAAAACAATGACAAAATATTCAAAGCAACCAGCTTTGATGATTCTTTAATCCATTACAATGCTAGTGACTTGGGTAGTATTCGGTTTGATTATCAAACTACATCTGTGGAGAAAGTTATAGATGAAGATTTCAGTTCAAGAGGATTGGGGAGTGATTCATTCAAAGAGTCAACAATCCAAGTGGAGCATGATGAGCACCTTCCTGTTGATCATGACAATCAACCCTTTTGCATTTGGGATCCTGGTGAGATGGTACCAAGGTATGTTAAAGAACCTGAGTGGGATAAATTTCCCTTTGATCCTGATAAAGTTCAAAATCCATTTTGTATTGCAAGCTATGAAGTCATTGGAGAAGACGTCTTTGATGAAGAAGCTTGCTTGGAAAAGCTCCATAAAGATTCCTTCAAGGTGGTTGCAGCCACTAAAGCAGAGTATGTTGCTACCAAGACTTTAAGAGCATCAATCAATAATGATTCATTGCTTGAAGATATTGCTGTTAGGAAGGAAGCTGATTTTGAGAATCAAGTCAAAGAAAATAAATCAGAAAAGTTGATGTTTGATGAGCAAAACTTCTTTGTTGATTGTGATCATGGGCCTAAAGAGCTGCAAGTTTTGAAGAATAACTTAATGGTTTTAGAAGTAAAAATTGTTAAAGCGTTATCAAGATTTGATAGCACACACAAATTTGTTGAAGAACTCTACTGGAAGTTTCAGTTTGAGGAGAGACAGAATGGAGTTGAAGGAGTCACTCTTTCCAAGTTGCAAACTATCAAAGAAGCATTGGAATCATTAAAGACAGATTATTTGCATTTGCTCTCAGATAGGGATAATGCCATTAAGTTTGCAGAAGAGACCTATGATGCCTACCAAGAGAAGGAGAAAGAGGTTGATAGTCTTTGCCTTGATCTTACCTTAGCTCATCACTCTTTTTGCAAAGCAGAAAATCAATCATCTATGGCAGCCACTCTTATGGAACAAGAAGCTAATGCAAGGCTAATGGAGGTCAAGCAAATAGTTGAAGGAATAAATGAACTCCATAATGTTGAAACAATGCATAATGCCAAAGAGATTCAATATGTTGATAGTGATTGGAAGGTAAATTAAGAATGTGAACTCTTGAGTTGGGAAGAGAATTTGCCTCAAGAAGGGATAGCTTGCAGCCATGAGCTAGATGTGATGACTGGTAATTTGTGTGGTATTCAACATGTTACATTCTATGGATCAACAACTAATGATGGGCATCTTCAAGTTGAAGAAGATGTGCATGATTTCTATGAAAACACCAACGAAAGGGATGAAGACACCTCATTATTCAAGATGGGTGCATTTGGAGGGGTCTACTACCATTTTCTCTAACTTAGAATATTTCTCTCCATCCTCTCCATGATGGGCGCATATTGAAGGGGGTCAAGCAATTTCTTTGGACTTAGAAACTTTTCGAACTTCCTTGAGGCATGTTTAGCCTATTCTCTTCGTTGGGCACATTTGAGGTGGGCTCATGTCATTTTTGTGCCTTAGAAAATTTTCACCAACTTGCTTCATGCTCTGGGCGCATATGAGGGGTCAAGCTTCCATTTTAATGCCTTAGAAACTTTTTGATGCCACCCTGCTACCTTGGGCGCATTCTAGGGGTGCTGCTTCCATTTTAATGACTTAGACAATTCCTCACCCAACCTGTTATCTCCTTGGGCGCATTTGGAGCCTTCTTCTCTTGGGCGCATTTGAGAGGTTGAGGTTTCACTTTGGTGCCTTACAAATTGTTTTGCCCCTCTCATGTCATCATGGGCGCATTTAGGGGTTTATGCTCTCATTTTCATGACTTAGACGATTTCCTATCTCCACTTCCTCTCAAGGGTGCATTCAAGGGGGTGTGCTCTGAGTTTGCCTCCATCTTGGTGTTTGGGTGCATTTAGCCTATCTTGCTTCCTGTTTCAATGCCTTAGAAAATTTTAGCTTCCTTTCCATGATGGGCGCATTTAAGGGGTTGGGCTTATGTTTTTGACTTAGAAATTTTTCGAGCACCCTCTGGAATCACTCTAAGGTGTATATGAACACTTAGCCAATTTTGCTTCGTTTGCCCTTGTTTTCTATTTTTAGAAACTTCTGAAGCTCTCATGATTTTTGAAGATTTCAACTTCTTAAGGCTTGATTTTCGCTCATCCAGACCCTCATGGCATGACCAACCTGTTCACACCCGCCATTTGCGTATACCTGCTATTTTTAGCCCTGTTTTGGAAGCGGCTTACTAAAAATAGTAAGTGTGTAGAATGTGCTCAAATTTTACCAATAGATTCCTTGAAGTATGCCGATTGCAATGGTATACATCGGTTTTCAGAAATTCTTGCGTTTCGCCCTTCATTTTAGGCACGAAAGTAGAAAACCCTAATTTTACTGCATGCGCTTCTATAGGCCTCCGTTCAATTCCGTTTCTGCTCTATACCTGAAACTAAAGATTTGGGATTGTTGGAGTGAACCTGCTAAAAATAGTAAGTGCCCGAAAAAGTGATCAACCGACTGCTGGACTTGGTTGCATGTCATATTTCCCGAGAGATCTCAAAAACCCCAGAAAAACCCAGAAAACTGGTTTGCATGCGGGGTGCCTGCTAAAAATAGAAAGTCATCACCTTGACTTGCATGTTATACCATTGCAAAGCTCTTGAGAAACCCAGGAAGATTATCCTAACATGCATTGAAAAATCATACATGCAAACCCTAAAAATTGCTCTTGAAGCCAGAACTGCTAAAAATAGAAAGTTGTCCGAATTCAACGAAATTTTAATGGGAGCCCGCCTGAAGCTTCCTAAACGCAGTGCCAAGCTCAGGTTTCAATTAGCTCACTTAAATGGACTCCAAACTAAGCCTGAAGCATAAACCCTAATTTGATAAAAATGCACTCTAGACTTAGCCAACACTCCAAATTAGGCCAAAAGAAGGGTACATCCCCGAAAAGACAGAAGGAACAAAGAGAGACAGCCCCAAAACAACCCAAAACCAAAGTCAAAAGGGGGTCCCCATTTTGAATGGGGTGATGTGTGAAAAGGTCACAACAGGATCCAATTTTTTGTAGCATTAGATTGAGGGAGTGGACAGTACAAGGTGTCCAAAAAATGTGAGGATACTTCTCCTCAACCAATAACCCATCAACCCTACAATTTTTGGCATTGTCAGTTACAACTTGCAGAACATGTTGGTGGCCCACTTCTTCAATAGCTTGGCAAAGGATGTTAGCAGTAAATGGACCATCTTTCACCTGTCCCTCACAATCCACTGCTCTCAAAAACATTGCCCCTTTAGGGGACACGACAATAACATTGATCAATGGGCGATTTTTTGCATCTTTCCATCCATCAGAAATGATGGTCACCTCTGTTTCAATCCATTAATCCCTTATGGGCTTCAAAGAGTCTGCTACATGTTTCACCTCTTTCTCCAATAAGGTGCAACACACCTTCTCAAAACCTGTGCCCTTATACCCCTTTGGAGCCTCATTAATAGATTTCACCATTTTTTGCCAATATGGTGAACGAACAACGTTGAATGCCAATCCATTGGCATAGACACATCTCGCTATGTCTTGATCAACAATCTCTCTTGCCTCATTCTGAAATGAAGCTTCCAACGGTCCCTTAGATCTTTTATTTGATGAGGGCATGGTTTTCTCTTGAGGGATGTTCATAAATGGATGGCTTTCTATAGGTGGAAGATAAGTAGGTGGCGTAGGGGGTTTCATGGATCGAGATCCTTTCCTCAAAGGATGGCTTGTTTTAAGACTACCATCTTTTTGCTCTGCTTTTGCTTGCTCAATAATATATTTCAACACTACATCATCTGGAAGGCCTTTGCCATCACCTTCTGAAGATCCTGGACAAGGTTTGATGCCAATATCAGGGATCCTACACAAGTGGGCTTTCACTCGACTGTATGAGCTCGTATATCGAACTTTGCAATGACTACAAATCCAAATAAATACTCCATCACCTGGACATTGTTGAACCATTTCTACATATTTCCAAAGGGGAGAGGTTGCATTTATTTTGAAACGAGATTGGCCTGAGTTAGAAGTGTTGTACCCAAAACCAAAATTTTTGCTTCACTAAGGCATTTTGCTTAATTGAGTCTTAATCTTGTTAAAGTGTTGTCAAATGGTCGTTTTTGGGGTTTTCAGATATGGAGTTGGTGTCAGTGTCATGTCAGTCTGTTGCTGAAAAGATTTAAGAAAAGTGAAAATCTGAACGGGAATCATTAAAATTTTCTATCTCTGGAGAAGGAAGCACATTTTGAGAAAGGCGCCCAAGCTTTTCAGGCCTTTAATGCTTTCTTTCTGATGATTTCAGATATTCAATGTGTCTGTGTTACGTTCAGCTTTCCGTTGCCTGTCTCCGTCAGTTCGTGAGATGCCTCAGCAGCTTGCAGTCGAGGTTTTTGTGATATTCTAGCCAGTTCCAAAAATGGCTAAGTCTGGGATGAAAAGAGCAACTTTTGAAAAAGGCGCCCTAGTTTTTCACCCCTCAGATGATGTTCTTTGGGGAGATGTGCCTTTGCAGCTGTCGTGCAGAATGAGGTCAGCTCCGCAGTGAACCTGAGATCCAGTCCTGAAAGTTGATAAATCAGAAGTTATGAAGGATTTGTTTTTCCCTTCGTACGAAATGTAGAAGTTGAAATTTGACTAAGTCTGAGAAAAAGCGCAGCTTTTGGAAAAGGTGCTTGGATTTTTGAGCCTTCAGATGTCAGTTTTATGGTTTTCAGTCTCAAGATACCTTTTGATCAGTTTTTACTCAGCCCTGCAATGCACCTGTCAGCCAGCCAATCGGAGAAGTTAGTCAACCAATGTCAGAAGATGAACAGAGGTCCCGACAGAGGTTTTAGCTTAAATTTTCATCAAATTTGGCTAAGTCTGGAATTCGCTTGAGAGTTCAAAGTTGAATTTTCGAAAGTGAGTTGAATGGACGCCTTAACTGGAGTTCTGACAAGTTAGACTGAACGATTTCTGGGTTGTCATCTTCAGTTCGTATATTGGCATGTGGAGTGATCTTTCAGTTTGCATGTCGAGTTAACTAGTTTGCATGTTCAGTTAACTACCTTGCATGTCGAGTTAACTTGATTGCATGTTCACTTAACTGAAGATTATCACTAAATGTCAACTGAAGTTTACATGCATGGCGATTTTGGTTGCAATTGTGAAGATTTTAGTGAAGATGGCGCTTCATTGAGTGTCAACTGAAGTTCAAAAAGGGACGAGTTAAATGATGAAGCATTGTTTTGTGAAGTATGGCGCATGAAGTTGTTAACTTCAGTCATGAAAAGGGTCGCCATATTTAGTGTTTTAATGATGAAGCATTAATTTATGAAGCTACGCACTTTTCAAGGAATAATAACTGAAGATTGAAAAGGGTTGTTATTTTTAGAATTAAATTGAAGCTTAAGTGTGAAGTTGGCGCACTTCTTGAAGGCCAACTGAAGATTGAAAAGGCTAGCTATTTTTAGCATATTTATTGCATGAAGATGGCGAATTTCTCTTTGCAATCAAATTTGTTAACTAAAGTTTTCTAAAGGGCACGCCTTAGGTCAATTTGATGAATCCAAAGCAAGGTTGAAGATGGCGAACTTGATAAGGTTGCTAACTGAAGCTAAAATCGCATGATTAAGTTTAACTGAAGACTTGAAAGACAAACCCTAAAGCATGACCACTTATTTAGCTTGTTCGAGTTTCAGTTAACTGTGATGGGGTCCAATAAGAAGCCAAGCGCCATTTTTCAAGGATTTCATGCTTTGTACGAATTTCATTAATAAAAGTCTATTCATTTCAGCAATGGCGTCCATTATTTCATCATCTTTTGCTCTGAAGCTCATATTCTTCTTGAGCGACCAGCAAGCTGAAGGTGCTACAGGTGTCCGATTTCAGCGTTCTTCGAAGCAACGAGTTCAGATTGTTCAGAGGAAGTCGATTCTACACTTTATTTTCACTTTGCATGCAGGTTTCATCAAGTTCCAGAGAAGATGTTGGCAGATTTTTCAGAAGCAAACAAGCAAAACTTTCTATTTTCTGTCTTATTTCTTCTATTTCTCACCTTAGGTACTTTCTTCGCATGTCAAAGAAAACGGCAAAATATTCAGAATCTGACCATCTGGGTTTGCATATTTCAGCATCAGCAGCAAAACCCATGTCTTAGATTTTTTCGAGAAAATTGCCCCCAGCCTTCATTCTGAAGCTCTGTGCTTTTTTCTGAGAATTTCTTTGCATGTGGGCCAAAATCACATATTTTTGAAAATCTAATCATCTGGGTTTGTTCAGAATTCCGTTGTGCACAAAACCCATGTTCCAGATTTTCTCAAGAAAAATTGCCTCGAGAACCTCTAAAACCCCTGCAGTTCTCGACTGAAAAGTCTTCGCATGTCAAGCTAAACGACGTGTTTTCACAATTCTGACGTTATGGGTTGTCTTAGAATCATTTTCCGGACAAAACCCACGTCTCAAAATTTTTGGTGAAAATTATCCTCCAACACGCTATTTTTAGCCTCACCAGGGGCCATTTTAGCTTTTCAGAGAAAGTTGTCAGAACATAGCCGTGTTCACAGTCAACGGGCAAGTTTTTCAGAAGGTAGTTCAACTAGACTGAATTTAAGACCAAATCGGTCTTAATTTAGGTTTTCATCAGAGTAGCTGACAATGAAGCGTTACGCTGCAAAAGGAACAGAGATTACTCCATTTACGGAGCCGCCAAAGTCACTCAAATCTTGTGCCATTATCTTTGTGAAAATGGTACCTACGCTGATCTCAAGGTTGTACAAACTGAGTTTCAGATGCATGTTTATGATATCTTGATGGAGGTTCTGATCACATTTTTCAGTAAATTTCAGCGAGTTTCAAGGAGACTGAAGATGTCAAAGAATGTATGCACACAGTCAAAGAAGGGGACAGAGAATTGAAGAAGCAGATTATTATTTTTGGACAGCGTCAGAGTGACGGAAGACAGAGTAATTAATGAGTTCTTGGTCGAAGTGTTAGACCGAGTTGACATGGAGTGATCTGCCAGTTGGAACCTGCAGTTAATTTCGAGGGTTGAGTCATGAGCAGCAGTTAACTCGACTTTCAGTCTTGAGTTCACTTGCTGACCTCACACATGCTTATCTCGCCCTTGGAATTATCAACACAGGATTTTAGGGTTAGGGTTTCCAGTTAACTGAAGGTAGTGTCCAGTTAACTTTGCTTTAAATAAGGACGTGCATGCTTGCACATGGTCCATTTAGGTTATTTGTACCGGTTAACCGATGGTAGCTTTCCAGTTAACTGTATAGTTTACTTCATTAGGGTTTAATAATTAATCTTGCATGCATTTGCGAGACTGTAGTTAACACAAGGTGATTTTAGGGTTCCCTACACCTTGATGTATATAAATAAGAGCTTTTGCTCATTTGTAAATAACTTTTGCTTGAGAGAAATATATGCTGCGCCTACCTTGCCCTCAATATTGCTCTTTTTGTATTGGTTCATGTGTCTTCGCTATTGCAATTAATTGTTATGCCACATAGGGTTTCATGCAATTGTAATGGTGGATTCTTTATGTCTTGTGAATCTTTTATCATTTCAATCAAGTGTTATGCCACATAGGGTTTCGTGAGATTGTGATGATAAAATCGTTTTGTGAAGTCTTTACTACTTTCAATCAAGTGTTATGCCACATAGGGTTCCATAAGATTGGCGTGGTAAATTCCTCCCATAGTTAGATCTGTTTGAACATCTTTATCATTGAGGTCAATTGTTATGCCACATAGGGTTTCAAGAGATTGAGATGATAAATCTGTTTTGTGTATATTTACCATTGTGATCAATCGTTATGCCACAGGGTTTCGAGAAATTACGGTGATAAATCTGTTTTGTGAATCTTTATCATTATAGTCAAAGGTTATGCCACATAGGGTTTCGTGAGGTTGTGATGATAAAGGCTGTTTTGTGAAGACTTTACTATTTCGATCAAGTGTTATGCCACACAGGGTTCCATAAGGTTGTCTTGGTAAATTCTTAAATCTGTTTTGTGCCCAATAAGCTTGTTTAGATTGAGATGATAGTTGCGCCACCTTGCCTTCAAGTAGAGAATCTAAACTCGTTTATCGTCCAATAGTCATCCCTGCTCCATTTCCTCATGCTCGCTTTTTCTTGAGGGAACGGATAGATTTAAAGTAGTTAGCTTAGTTGTAGTTACGATCTGCGAAACCAGAAAATCCTTAGCTGCAACGTTCTTGGTTTTCTTAACCTTGTGCCTCTTCCAGCTGAGAACAAAAAGATAGGACTTAGATTACTTTTCTTTTCATGCATTCCAGCACAACGAGGGAGCTTCCCCTCCTAATTTGAAGAGCACTCATTGCGTAGTGTACATAGCTGTCCGTACAAACCTGCACTCCAGAGGTGTTAGTTTTGACGCCAACAAGAAGCATATGCCATTGTAATAGCTAAGGCACAACAGATTGAAATAATTTTGGTATTGAAATTTGAAACTAAAAAACTTAAAAGAATGAGAACAATCAACAAAACAATAAAAACAAAACAAAATAGTTCATTTGTTAAAAAAAATGTAAGAAAAAAATAAAAAAACTTCAAAGAAACCTACCTCTTTTGAACAAATCTTGCTCTACGATCTTCTTGGCAACGAACGGACACTTGCAAGTGCTTAGGAATAGCACAACAATCAACTTTGAACAATGAACGATCAGCCTTCAAGTCTATTCAAGCTTGTGCAAGCAAGAGAGCAAGTTCAGCAATGGAGGCAAAAAAACTTGTTTTTCATTCACAAATTGTTAAATGAGATTGTTTTTACCTATTTAGTGTGTTTGGAGGTACAAATTAGGGTTGCAATGAATATTAAAATATTTAGAAGTCAACATTTGGTCAAAAAAATGCTAAAAAAGCACTTTATTCTGTGGATTGGGCGTTTTCATGCATGGATTCGTCGCAGATTCTCCTTGGATTCTTTTCGTTGTATCCTGGTTGAATCCGTAGGCAACCGACGTATCCAGCTTGAATCCGCAGGCGTCATTTCGTATCTTGGTTGAATCCGTGTGGTATCGTACCCGAATTTCGTATTTGGTATGAATCGAATTGTATCTAGAGCCTTTTTCCAGCGAATCAGTAACTTAGTTTAAAAACCTTTTGCAATGTGTAAAACTGGTAGAAGCAAAGGATTGCTTTAAATTTTATCTTCCTCTAATAAAGATCCAATTTTCAGCCTGGACTACTTTCTTTGTTTATTGCATTGATAAGAAGCAGGGAGTCACCTTCCTCTTTTCATTTTTTTAATATTATGAGAAATCATTGTACCTAAACCTGCAATTAGTGCTTCCCATTCTATTTCTTTATTTGATGGAAAGCCTCGGAAGAGATAGCATCCATAGAAGTGATCACCTTGCAAGATCCTAATAGCAAAACTTGCCCCTACCATTTTTAGATTCCCCCATGCAGCCCCATCAAAATTCAGTTTATAGTATCCTTCCAAGGGAGGGCACCAGTCGTCTTTTCCACAACCATCAAATTTCTTTCCATTATTTATTAGACTTTGTTTTCCACTTGTCCCTTGAACAGGTGAAGTTTTAACAACCCATAAAACTTATCAGTAGTATGGAATGCTTTGGGTGTCAAACTGCTCCTCCCCAACTTTATCTTCTTCATGCTGGATCTTTGTGAGAGGGGGATTCAGAATTTGTCTTGATTGGTTAAAAGAAACATTGGTCAAGTTTTGGTGTTATTGGTTAAATGTTTAGTTCCTATGTCTTATCTTCTCTTTCACTTTTGGCAAATTTGACCTTGGTTGCTTTAATAATTTACCACTGAGTCTACTTGGTTTTCATTTCCAATCTTGTTTGGATTGGGCTAAAAAAGTTTGAACTCTGATACAGATATGGACGTTAATATAAGTTCTCTTTTCCTTTTTCAACATCTGGATGTTAATTTTATTCCTCCTATCCTGATAATTGATCACAGAGTATGATCTGAAATGTTATGCAAAAAGCTAACTCACAGTTACAGCCAGAAGTGTTCTTCATCACTATAATGGACCATGGAAATATAATCTCTTATCTGTCAAATTGTGAGCTGTGTTATTTTTCAAGTACTTGTAGAATTCTCTTGCAAGAGCTATCCTAAAGAAAATTGCAATTGAATGTGGATAGATTATGGCATGCCTTTTGTGGTCCCTTTCAGTAGGAAATGATTTGTCCTAGGTTACACTTGATGATCAGGGATCACCAGAAATTTGCAAAATTGTTGAGACTTTTAAGTAATTAGGACTCTCATATTTTGGAAAGGGAGATGTAAAACATTCTTTCAGGGAGAGACCTGCCAACCTTAATTAGGAGAGCACGATTCTATTAGGACAGTAATTGTGGAACATCCTATCTCTAGAATTATATTTTTTTAGAAAAGATATGATCTTTTTACAAGCATGTACAAGAGTGGATCCACTAAGTTTCCTAGTGTTTTTTGGGAGAGAACTGTTAAAAGGATGATATCATCCTGTAAATTTTCTGTTAACTATGAAATGATGTATGGTGCATGTTTACAAAGATATTCCATTTAAATAATGAAATAGGCCAGTTCTTTTAGTCATTTTGTTTTGG
Organism: Sequoia sempervirens; assembly: GCA_007258455.2. Taxonomy (NCBI): domain Eukaryota; kingdom Viridiplantae; phylum Streptophyta; class Pinopsida; order Cupressales; family Cupressaceae; genus Sequoia; species Sequoia sempervirens. Next base: position 469,186 of record VDFB02301007.1, read on the forward strand.
CGCTAACCTTAATTTAATTTTCAAGTAAACACACTTTCAACCTGCTACACTGTGAGTTCTTATGTTGCATTTGAGGTTGAGTTGGATCAGTATCTTTGTTCTCATTTTTTGAATATTCTGAATGGGAACATTGGGCAGGTTGTTATTTTACTGCTTACTGAAATTACTCCAAAGAGCTTAGCTGTCCATAATGCAACAGAAGTGGCACGCTTTGTGGTAAGACTATATTCCTTGTAAAATTATATACACTACAGCTACAAAAGCAGGGATATTGTTTAATATTTAGATGACCGTAGGATATAAATGCTTGCTACTTGATTTGTACAGAAAACATGTTACCTAATTTGAGTCCTACAGCTACTTATGGATAGAGTGGAAGTCTCTGATAATAATTGCACTGTTTTAGAAAGGACTGATTCCATGATAGCTCTCATGAGGACTCTTCTATTGAAAATTTTCTGTAGGTGAGGCCAGTGGCTTGGATTTCCTTGGTGTTGTATCCAGTAGGTAGGGTTTTCACAGCATTGTCTATGGGCATGCTAAAGATCTTGGGACTCAAAAGCAGAAGGTACTAAATCTTGATTACCATAAAGTATAGGTCCTTTATAAAAGTTTATATTTATTCCCTTCAAATTGTCTATTTTTCAGATTCCTTATTACTTTGTTATTGATGTACATATGCTAATGTACAACCTAAATGACTATATTTAAGATGATTTTCTTGAAGCACTTGGAATTTGTCTCTGTCAGCATGAAACTGGTAGAATTATTCCTTTTTCTTCCTGTGAATTTGCAATTGAGTCATTTTCAATCTCTTGGAAAGCTTGTACATACAGGTTAAACAATCACTTGGGAGAAATGTTCTTGATTTAATTATATATTTCTTCGAGTTTACTCTTCCCATTTGGGAACTCTATCCATATGGATTTGTTTGAGTTAGAATTATAGGTTCGATGCTCCAAAGATCTTAAACTCATCATATAGCAAGAAAACAATATATTCAGCACATATCCTGGATTTATCCAGTTACTGAAACCCTTCCTGACTTTGCATCCATCTTTCTTAGCAATTAGCCTATCCTTGAAGGCATAAAATTCACAATTTCTCCAAAGGCCTCTCAATTATTTTATGTTTTAGTTACCTATTTTGCTATTGATAATTGGTATTGTTTTCCATAAAAGGATAGGGAATTAAGAAGAAATGCATCAAAAACTTTACAATATTGATAAATTTTAAAACATTTATGCTTGATATTTTGATTGCTTATCATTGACTGTACTGATATTTTCTTCATAGTGAACCTTTTGTCACTGAAGATGAGCTCAAGCTAATGTTGAGAGGTGCAGAACTAAGTGGGGCAATTGAAGAAGAAGAACAAGTGTGTGATTTTTCCTAATTTCTTGTTCTTTGTAATTAGAGGGAAAAAATGCATCCAAAGATAAACATAATGATATTATGTGTTGTCTGCTTTATGTTCATTTCAGATAGACGTAAAACCATCTGCTTGATGTTCATTTTAGGCAGATATAACTGTTCAAATTGTTTTACCAGAGATTGGTTTCTTTTCATGTTCTTATTACATATAGTTGGCTAAATAATTCTATGCTATTTGTCATAAGTTTGCATGGAAAAGATATGTTGCTAGAATTTCTTATTTAAATTTTATGTCTTTTTATTGTGCCTTACAGTTTCAGAGATTGAATCTTGAAATTGTAGAAGAAAAACTTGCAAAGAATATTGCTCATATAAATTTACAGAACGAAAGAAAGAGAGAGAAAATATATTAATATCCATGAATGACTAAGAATAGGTCAATGGGACTGGAACAAACACCTATTACAACAGTGAAATACTAGGGAAAAAATGGTTCTAGACTGAAAGCTAACTAAATAAAGCAAAGAAAAACAAGAAAACAGTGAAATAGACAAGTGGGGTAAACCTTGCACGGTAGCCCCGAAACAAGTACGAATACAAATTGCTTTATGATGGGACCACCCCTCAATGATGAGCAGTTACAGACATAAGGTTAGATTGCAAAAATTCTCATATAACTGCTAAAAACCTGGCGAGTTAAAGGTTGTACTTATCTCCATAGTATCAGGTCTCCAATAATAGCTAGATATTCTGAACATATTTTATGAAACTCAGTTTAAAAGCCGATCATGTGGAGATTAGATTTATGACTATAATTGTGTGTTGCAAGAAGTTCCAGGCAATGAATCTCACCCACAAAAATTAAAAAAAAAACAGTACATAGTGGTTCCCCACACCTATTCAAAACTTTTCTTCTCTGGACTTATTGTCACTGGAGATGAAACTAGCTGTAATGAAGGGCTATACTACTTCAGGTTTTGTTAGAGAACTTGCAAGATAGCAATTTGGGCTTTGTGTGAATTCATCATTCCTCATGGAGTGGCTGGGGGAAACCAGTTCTTACTTTTATAAATTTTATTGAAGGAGAGTTAATAATTCCTACAAAGAAAACATTTTGAAGTAGTAATTTCCGGACTTCTCTTCACTCGACTTGCCTTTTGCATGCTTTTGGCATCAGAGACAGAAGATGTCTTATGCCACTCTAGATTTTGTTAGGGAATTCACGAGATAACAAGTTAAAGTTTACTATTTTAGATGTGAATTCCTCTGTCCTCATGTAGTGGCAGGGGTAAGGGAAGACCTTGATCCGCATCTTCTTTTAATGTTATTGCAGCCAAATTGAGGGATGAGTTATTAGATGAATTGATTAGATTTATTTTTCTTGTAGTTTGCATGAGATCCTTTGCCTGCTAAACATAATAGTGGTTCTTATCAGAAATATTGAACTGTTGCTGAGAGTTGAGACCATTCTCACTGTTGAAGCTTTATAAACCAGATATAATCATGGACGGTGAAGGAGAGGACTTAAATTGGGCTACTACTAGAGACGCTAAAATTAAGTTTGAGGTTTGTGGGGTTTTGATGGTTCAATTTGGCTCTAAATATGAGTGAGTGTGATAGAATTTCTTAACTAGATCCTGTTTTTATGCCAAACCAGTTTGTTGTAAAATATTGGAGCACGCATTTTGGCATGACAAAAGAATCACCATTGGTTGTCTCCACGGGAACATTTGTTTTCCTTTTACAGGAAACTTCTGTCATGAATATTCATATAGCACAACTGGAAAGACTTTGTGGTGGCTATGTCAGGGCTCAGATGTTGTGAGCAGTTAGATGAATCCCACATATCTATCTCAGTTTTGAGGAAAAATCCTTTGCTAGAGAAGTTTCAGCTTTGTATTCCTTTTGTTGTTGTCATTGTCACACATATGTCCATTTAGCTTGCCTTTGGACTGGAGCATTGAAACTTATTTGTTTGGCAGGTTCTGAAGACAATATGGCTAAGATATTGCCTGGCCTACCTGCTCAACAAAATGTACTTAAGAAAAAGCCAAATATATTGTTTTCTATCATGTTCCTTACTCTTCTTATCCCTAGAAGACAATTGATTCTGTGAACATTGATGTCTGCAATTATTTTGACATTGTTTGTGGGGAGAATGAAATGGAACTATATGTTCAACTGTAATCTGTCAACCCAGTATAGGTGTTCCCTGTTGCAATTCTTGGTCTCCATTTTGATAACCTGCAAGCATCTTTTTCATGGTGATTGTTGGCGTTTCAATTAGCACCTCTGGAGTGCTTATTGGAAACGGTCAGCTATTGCAAGTGTTATAGTACTGCTTCTTCGGATTATAGAGAGGAAGATCCCTCTTTGCTGATGTATGCGTAAAAAAGTACTAAGGTTCCTATCTTTTTTACTCAGCGGCAGGACACAAGGGTGCACAAACACAATGCGCTATAGCTAAGCTTTTCTCTGGTTTTTGCAGATCTTAACTACGACTAAACTAGCTTTTAATCTATCCTATCTCCCCAAGATAAACAGAGCATGAGGGCATAGGAGTGGGAATGGATTGGTTGGATCACTTGAATCTGCCGTCTCCTTAGAATATGGCCAAGGCTCTGAACTCTCGGATATACGCTGGGATAAGGTTTTATGCAAGTGAACACTCTTTACGGTAAGTTGGATCTTAGACTTGCCAAGGAGGAGGAACCCTTGTCCGAGGTATAGGCTAGGAAACAACTTACTAGAAACAACAAAGTACGATGATATGGATATTAGGATTGCTAAGGAGGAGGAACCCCTGTCTGAAGTATAGGCTTAAATCTAGATCATTAAACAACATCAAACGATAACTATCGATGACAAAATATCCAAGGAGAAGGAACCCCTGTCCAAGGAGGAGATTGGAACAATAAGCTATAAACACAAGACGTTTGGAAGAACTCAAATCTTTAGATCAAATTGCATGTGCCCTTTGATTTCCTTCTTCAAGCTTTCTGAACGAATTACAAAGATTGGGATAGCAAAGGCACGAAATCATGCACAATTACAATCAACCAATTAACTCTCATTCAAGAGTGAACAAATAATCACTTTCAAACTTGTTGGCAACAATGGCACAACAATTTTGCATAGTAAGTAAAGGTTAACAAATAATGAGCCCAAGGCTCTTATTTATAGAACTCAAAGGAGTAGGCAACCCTAAAATCTCCTTGAGTTAACAATCAGTTCTTGCCAATCAGCAAGATTTATTCCTATGTCTAAAAGTAGGTGAGCAATCAGTTAATTGGAAATCTACTTTAGTTAATTGAAACTAAACAAAGAGTCAACTGGAAACTACTTCAGTTGACTGAAACTTAACTAAAGGTGAACTTTATTACAAAGTGTGCCTCCAAAATAGACATCCACTTTTAGTGGGGATCTGAGATCCACAAATTATGGAAGTCAATTAGACATCCTCAATTAGTGGGATCTGACAATGCATGATCTATGGGACGTGGAGTTAACTTGGAAAGGAGCATCAAGTTAACTCCAGTCACATTTAATGCCTTTTTGGAGGGTAGGACGTCCTTTTTTGAGGTGCCTTTACAACTCACCATTGGTCAATAGTGTCTCTGTCCATTCGTTGACTTCCTCAACTTCTGGGTAATTGATTCTTTGCAAGATGATGACATGGCAGTTTAGCATTACTTTGCTTGTCACAAGCTGTTGCTGAAAGTCAATACACTGGGCAGCTACGTCATCTAACTTGGTAGACAAGGCTGCCACTTTGGCCAACTTGCAACCATTTGGATCATCAAGGAAGGTGCTGCAGATGACATCCCGGAATTGATCCTGCACTGTAGCTAGCTCAATGTACTCTCCTCCCTCGCGCTGATATTCTATGTGAGGGAAGGATATTACCAACGTTCTTTTGAAGTTGATAATATTTGCGACAACCCGTCAGTAGTCAATCAATTCTACTGAATTGGCATCATAGGCTTTCACCTTGTATGCCAGCTGTTCTTTCCAAGCAAAAAGATGTTGCTTGTTTTCCTCAGAGAAGACTGATTGATGTGCCAATTGCAAGTTTGCAATTGCGACTTCATCGCCTGGCCTCTTTTCTGCTATCTTCTGCTCTGATTGCTGAATCTCTGCGTGGAGTCCATGTGCTCTATCCCTTAACTGGTATAGACTCGCTAGTATACATCGTCCTCTGAGAACAAATTCCTCCACTTGATCTCTCAAGTGTTTTCCATATGTCATCAATTGATGATGGTTTTGCTTTGCGGGAAGATCCAACAATTCCTGTGGCAAGGCTGAGATGTTCGGGGTGCCATGCATTAAGCTAGAAATGTACATTCTCAACTATCGATTTTCAGCCTTTAAGGCTGCTTTGTCCTTTCCATCCTTAGCCATCCTCTCTTGGGCACTCACTGAGGCAATTCCAAGAAGGTCTGCCTCCACTTGACGTGTAGTCTTTCTGAGGTTGAGCTTGGACAATGTAAAGTCCTCCACTTGCACCTCATGTATGTTTTCGTCCTCAGGTGAGGCAACAGTCTCTATGATGAACTCATTCTCTACATTCCTTTCCACATGTACTTGCTTCTTCAATTTCTTTACCGGCATGTCTTGTGGGACATGATCGAACGCTGTGAAGTCAAGCATATAGGAAGGCCTTTCCCTCTTCCTTCCTAGGAAACCCTCAAGCCAGATAGAATCCCGGCTAGCCTCACTAGAAGGAGGAATATTGGGCCCCTGAATGCCTGATGAATGAGACTGTGTTGGAGTGACGTCTCTCGGTGGAGAGTCCAAGTCGATGGGGATTTGTGACTGCTGTGATGGTTGTGATGTAGGCGGCTCTGTCTCTGTCATAGGCACCATTTCTGCTGCTGCTTCTTCTGCTATTGGCTCTATCTTTGCAGTGACTATCTCAATCACTGGCTCGGGGGCAGCGATTCCCATGACTATCTCGAGTGTGTGTGTGGCTGTCTCCACATATAACCCCTGTGTTCTTCCCCTTGTGTGTCCTGACATCCGCATCCCTTTGGGAGGATTGCTCCTTTGCTTCTGCCTGGGCTTCTTCCTTGACGTGGAAGGTAGTGTAGATTGAACCTGTGGCGGCTCTGTTCTAGGAAGTACTACCTTCCTTGTCCTCTTGCTGTCTAGGTAGAGTTGACTGTTTCTAACAACTCTACTTGTTCTCTCCTCTATAGATGGGTTTTCTTTCGTGTACCAATCCACTCTTTCGAGTGGTTGTGAGTCCACTGAATCTACGAAGAATGAGGGGAGAATGACTTCTCCTTCATCATCAAATAGGTCCTCAATGTCTTCTGACATAAAGTCAACAATTTGTGAGAGCCTAAACCGACTATAGTTCCTTCTTCGTACCTCATACTCATCGTGACAATTGACCCAGTAATCTTCCATAGAAGATTCATGTGATGAGCGTTGCTCAAGATGCGCTGCATAAAGGCCTCTGGGATCATATGACCTCTCAATGAGGTATTTGAGATTGAGTCTCACCGTTTCTTGGCTCATCAACTTGGCATTTACCGCTGTTCTACATCTATAGAGTCCCATCTGAATGGGAAAGTTCACAGCTGGCTTCTTCTTCAGGCATAGGTGAGTGTGAACTTCGGCCAATTGCCTTAGGAATTCCATGAAAACTACCCTATCTAAAGGGTAGCACAACATCATGGCGGGGTGACCATTGTAACCATACACGCGTATGTAGGTGAATGTGGGGAATTGGATAAACCAATCCGCCCAGTTCACTATTGCCTTCTTGGCTGCTGGTGATATACACACGTGCATCTCATGGTCGAGGTCTCGTACTGTGTGCATAGTGAAGAGATCACTTGTCCGTTTGAAGTGTCGTTTCGTTTGAGTAAACTCAAGACGTGAAAAGTGTTCATGGACCTTCTGCACACCTAAGGTCCCCACATTGTTTAGTGTTCTGAATTCGCCTTGGAAGGCAATCAGGTATACCAGGTAGGAACACGTGGAACCTATGAGCCTCTAGAAACCCGGTAATCTGTTGGTGGAGTGTGTCACTAATCAAGGTGGCCCAGTCATAGTGTTCTCTTTTGCTGATAATCTTGGCAATGACGTAGTACATCCACGATTGAAACTGATTACCCTCTTCCTATCCAGTGATCCTGCTGAGTAGAGTGATCAACACTGCATGCTCGTCTCTGAATTCTCCTCGTCCAACCAAGTTGGGCAAGCTAGTCTTTTTCACCTTTAACCACTGTTCTGCCATTTTCTACAAACATTTTCCCTTTGATGCTTTGAATGCCTTTTCGCATTCTGTCACTGATATGACCACATTGGTAGGGCATGGTGGAATATCAAAACATTTTTCAATGTCCTTTGGCTTCAAACTGCAGATTACCCTCCCATCCACTGATCAGATTTCTCTTGTGGTAGGATTGTAATGCTTAATGCAAGCGATTACAAGCCCCACACTTTGTAATGTGATGGGGATGGACGCAGCCTGAAGCAACCCAGATTCTTCTATGTTTTGAAATGTGATTTGATTCATGCCCTCCAAATCTTTTGAATCTACCACTGGGTTCTTTTGATGTAAGTTTGTGTCAGTCGTTTTCAGGAAATCATGGTACAAGGTTGTCTTGGTCTTGTATTGCACCTAGGAGTATTGCATCCTGAAAGACATAAAGATTGACTTTGCACACGACCCTGTTCTGATAATTTTCGAAAACCCCTAAAAATAGCGCCTGCCGAGAAGTATTTTTTCGAAAAAAATCTGGCACATGGGTTTTGTTTGTGCTTCAATGCTGAACAAACCCAGTTCCTTAGATTTTTGATCCTGAGATTTTTTTAGAAAAAACCCCCAAAAATAGGGGCATCAAGTTTGTTGTTTCTGGAAAATTTGATGAGATGGGTTTTACTGGAAAATTATCCTGATCACACCCAGTTGGTCAAATCTATGGTAGCCTGCTGATTTTTGTGACATGCAATAAAACCTAAGACAAGAAAAGAGGAAGTAGACAAGAGGTGGATTGGAAGTTATTAGCTATCTTCCTGAGAAAATCTGCCTCTGAATTCAACATCTGAGAATAAATCTCCTTATGCCATTGATCTTCAAAACATATTGAAGAACGGTCCAAAACCCCTGCTAGATCTTGAAAAGATGTCCTTGAGAGCAATTTTCTTCAACCTGCAAAAGAAATAATGAAAAAGGGACGCCTAGAGTTGATTTATATTGATTCAAGCTTGAATCCCTGAAGTTTGGGCGCCAACTCATGTCTTAAGCCTGATTTGGAGTTCAAAAAGTTGATTTCCATTGATCGTGGGGTGATTTGGCCAAGTTTGCCTCCAAAATATCTTAACTGAAGTCAACAAACCTTGACTTGACCATTTTAGGCATCCATTTTGAGTTTGAGTACTTTTTTCACTATTTTCCAAGCTGAAGTGCCTTTGTTTGATCCTTGCTCTTGGTCATTCAGTCGATCTTTGGCAGCTGCTGATGGATATGTTGTTGAGATAGAACCAACCTGAAGAGGTATGCCTGGGAGCAATCACGCCAAAAACTTGAGTTTGAGGCTCCAGATTAAAGGGTGCCTTTCTCCAATAGGGGCGCTTTTAGTCCTGACTTAGTTTTCACGATTGTTCTTCGTTTTCATCATTTTAGACTCTCCATGCTTCGATCTGACATCATTGTTAATTGATGAGTTTGATGACTTTGCTTGATGATTCACTAGATGACTCGTTCAATCCTGGAGAGGATGACTAGTATCTTAGCTTTTGAAGGTATGTTTAGGTCCTTCAAATCTAAGGGCGCCCTTGGCCAGTAGGGGCGTTTTTGACTTGTTGATTGATTATATTCGTGCTATGAATTGCCTTAGTTTGATCTCCGTCATCAGTTGACTGAGTTGTCTGTTGCCTTCGCCGGTGGTTTCGTTGTCGAGATCGATTGAAGTGGAGGAGGTCATCCTGGAGGTCTCCGAGCAAATAGACAGCATCTGGATGCCCAAAAGATTGGGCGCCTTTCTTCAGTAGGGGCGCTTTTCCCTTGGTACTTATCCATTTTCAATGTTCTTCCTTCAGTTGTCATCTTTGGCGTTTTCAGCTTGATCTCACCCTCTGACTGTTTTACAGGTCTTGGGAACGTGCTGTCGGATTGATCGCGAAGCTGGAAGAGAGTTAAACAGATGCCTTGTATAAAGCAGATGCTGATTACCTCATTAGGTGTCTCAAAAAGAAGGGCACCCCTGGCTAGCAGGGGCGCTTTTGCTTTGGAGTTCACTGATTGACCTATCTTTTATGCTTTGACGATCAACTGTTGACGTTTGGTTTGTCTCGCAGGTTCACTGACAGGTTCATTGCAAAGCTAGGCTGGAGCTGAGGAGATCTTACGAAGACAAGTTTCTTTGAGAACTGACATCTGCATCATCATTCAAGGACGCCTTTCTTCAGCAGGGGCGCCTTTTGACTCCTTTGACTGGATTTCTTCCTTGGTAGCAAGGCATGGTTTTCCAGAGCCAAATTTTGGCCTTTTTCAGTTTCTAGAATCTCCTCCATCAAACAACATCTTTTTAATCCTTTTCTGCCATGGTTGCATCGTTGAAGCTTTTGAAACTTAGCTTTCAACACCTATTATTGGCCAATCTGCCATTAATGGCTACGGAGCTCCAACTTTGTTCCTGAAAAATAGAAATAGACCCACCAGAGTAAAACATGTCTTTTGATAATTCTGAATTGACCAGTGTGATCGTGAAGTCGATTAATCGTATCAAAATCATTTTCAATCATTTTTGGGAAGGTCCTATTTTAAGGGGTTTCCCTAAAAATAGGGGGTGTGAAACCCTAATTTTCAATTTTTCAGAATTTTACACATGTTCCTTGACAGAAACCCACAAAAACCCTATGTTTGGTTTGACCTAAAATAGACTCTCAACGGCATTTTCACATGTTGTAGCTCAATTTAAGCAGAATGCCAAAAATTTATTTTGGGTACAATAGTGATATAGGAAACACCTAGAATTCCAGGTAGTTCATGACATTTGTATGCTTATAAGTATCTTCTTTAAATCGAGGTTGAGTATATGTTGCTCATCATTATATTTTTGAATAGCATGAAAACCACATGGATTTGGGTTTGGGTAGAATTGATTCAAATTAAGACAATATGGATATATGTTCTTAGGTTACCTCTTGGCAAAATTTTTCTTTATGTTCCATAGAATGAAGGAGCAATTGATCAAACTAATGACCACTCTTTCTCAGAATACCTGGAAATCCTTCAAACAGATTCCAAAGGAAACGAAAACTAGTTGCATCAACCTAGTATTTGAAAGAAAGAAAGAAAGAAAGAAATTATATTAATGTCCACAAATGGCCGATAGTAGTTGAATGAAACTAGACTTAGAGGTTATAGAAGTTAACAATAGAAATTTCTAGGAAGAGAGAACCCTAGAATTAAAAATAAAATAAAATAAAATTAAAGTACATAAAGACAAAATAAAGCACTGTGCAACTAACAAATAACAATGAAGGGCAAATAAGAGCCCCAAAAGCGTGTGCCAGTGAAGACTAGAAGGAAATCTTATCAAATATCTCGGTTTGCATTTGATATGGAGGAGTCATTTTAGCCATCATTGGTAACTATGAGAAATCTAATATTGCTTGCCAGGCAGTATCCAATGTTGAAGAAGCCACACTAGGATATCTTAGAAGGAATTAGAGCACTTTGTTTAGACTCCCTTACCATCCAAGACTATTGTAGCTCTCGTAGTAGAAAAGAAATTTGTAATATGAGTCTGCCTCTATGTTCTGGGGAGCGACTAGTAAGTAGTAGATCCATGTTGCTAGAATGGGACTGAAACATGCCGAGATGAATGAGTAGAGCCTTAATGCTGAGGGAGAGTACTCTAGGGAATCTGAATAGTAATGGTGTACTAAGAGAAATGTGGTCTAACTGATCTGTGGGATTTGATATGTGTAATGTCCCCTTTTTGGTGAGCATCAGTGTTTGGAGGTTTAGCTTATCAACTGACCCTCGTAGGCTAATGTTGTTGATTAGAGGGTCCTGTGTGGGAGTTATCAGGTTCTCTGATGGCAGTTAGTTGTGTTTTCTTCTCTGGAGTTTGGTGTTATTCAGGGTTTGCCTTCTGGAGATGATTTGAACTCAGTTTTTGCATACTTACTATTTTTAGTAAGTCACTCAATTGACGGAGTCCAGTGTTACTATTTTTGGAAAGGGCACTCGGGTGAGCAGTGGTTTCAGTGGAGTACCTCCTGGCATTGACAGAATCAGAAATTAATGATTATTGCAGGAGTTGTGATATTATAACTATTATTAAAGTAATACTTTAATAATAAGTTATTATTATAAGTGGATATTTAAATGGTTTAAGTTGACTTATAATAAAGGGGCCATTCAATGATATAAAGGTAAATTATAAAGTTCCTTGATATGAGTGCCCATTTAATAAGGTATAATAAAGTCACATCAAAAGCAAATTTAATATTATATTTTAAAGTTCAAAAAACCTCATGGAGAATCGTGCTTTTTCATGGGAGCTATATAAGCTTTCAAAAAGAAAATGAAAATCATTCTACACTTATGCTTTTTGGAGAATTCTTGTGGATAGAAGTAAACCAAGGTTTTACTGCAATTTCAGTCTTGGAGAATGTGGTATCTCGAGGATTGTGCAATCCACAGATGTGCAATATCACCCAAAGGCTGCAATATACAGGTGACTTTATTCCTGAAGTCACATTGTGCTGATTGGGAGAGTTTATTTGAGGGTTTACAGAAGATTATGATCAGAAATCAGAAGTATCTTTGTAGCTGAATGTTATTTGCTGTTATAACCTTGCTGGGCTGTACCTTGCAGTCAATATCAGGCCGTACCAGTCACTTTGTCAGGCCATACAGCTCCATAGAGGAGGCGTTTGAGTTCCTAGTTGAAAGCACCTAGGGTAATGAGCTGCTATCATCATCATTGTGGGCGATTTAGCATTTGATTTCAGTTTGAGGCATTTTCTAGGTGGGGAATTCATCTGCTGCTGCAAATCGTCCATTTCAAGGGTTTAATGTTGCTGGTAAACAATTGCAGATTTGCTGATATAAAGTTTTAGACCAGCACTCAATGTATTTTAAATCCGAGTATGAGTTTTGTTAATGAAATGCAAAGATTAAATCTATATTGGAAGTATATTGTTCATAGCAAAAGATATCATAAATCTGATTTGAAACATTTTAGTATTTACATTCAATATTTCTTTTTATTTGGCATTGGTATATGTTATTTGCATTTCCTGGCACAAATCTTGCAAACTTCAAAATAAAACAAGAAACTTTGAAAATTACAAGCAAATACAGGTAGATTATAGTTGGAAAATATCTCACCTAGGGTGGGATATTTCAATATGTGAAGTAATAGCATCCAAAGGCCATTTTGTGTAGCCTATCGCCTAAGTGTGGTGGAAAAGTGAGGTGATCATGGGGGTTCTAGAGCCTTTTGCTCCTCACTTGTAGGGATTTGCATTAGAGGGTGTGTTGTACCCAAAACCAAAATTTTTGCTTCACTAAGGCATTTTGCTAAATTGAGTCTTAATCCTGTTAAAGTGTTGTCAAATGGTCGTTTTTGGGGTTTTTAAATATGGAGTTAGTATCAGTGTCATGTCAGTCTGTTATTGAAGAGATTTAAGAAAAATGAAAATCTGAAGGAAAAACATCAAAATTTTCCATCTCTGGAGAGGGGAGCACCTTTTGAAATAGGCACCCTATCTTTTAGGGGCCCAGATCCTGTTTTTAGGGTTTGTCACCTCCAGCAGACATTTGTCTGGCATCACGTCAGCTTCGCAGTGAGCTATCAAGTCTGTCAAACGGACCTGTTTCGAGCAAGTTGTGGTGAATACAGCGTAAAACGAGAGGAAAACGAGAATTGGCTAACACTGGTAAAAAGCGCAACTTTTGGAAATGGCGCCCATCTTTTTGAGGTGCCAAATGAAGGTTTTTGGCTAAATGCCACCCAAGATGTTTGTCTCACTTTTGTTCAAGCTTCGCGACGCATCCGTCAGCGGGTGAATCTGAGTTGCTGAAGTGCCTGAACTTGAGGTCAAACGTAGGGTCAAATCTTAGTCAGAACGTCAGAAGAAAAAGCAAAAGAGCACATTTTAGGAAAGGCGCCCAAGCTTTTCAAGCCTTTAATGCTTTCTTTCTGATGATTTTAGATATTCAATGTGTCCATATTACGCTCAGCTTTCCGTTGCCTGTCTCCGTCAGTTCGTGAGATGCCTCAACAGCTTGCAGTCAAGGTTTTTGTGATATTCTAGCCAATTCCTGAAATGGCCAAGTCTGGAATGAAAAGAGCAACTTTTGAAAAAGGCGCCCTAGTTTTTCACTCCTTAGATGTTGTTTTCTTGGGAAATGTGCCTTTGCAGCTGTTGTGCAGAAGGAGGTTAGCTCCGCAGTGAACCTGAGATCCAGTCCTGAAAGTTGATAAATCAGAAGTTATGAAGGATTTATTTTTCCCTTCGTACGAAATGCAGATGTTAAAATTTGACTAAGTCTGAGAAAAAGTGCAGCTTTCGAAAAAGGCGCTTGGATTTTTGAGCCTTCAGATGTCGGTTTTATGACGTGCAGTCTCAAGATATCATTTGATCAGTTTTTACTCAGCTCTGCAATGCACCTATCGCCACCCGGAGAAGTCAGTTAACCAGTGTCAGAGGATGAACAGAGGTCCCGGACAGAGGTTTTAGCTTAAATTTTCATGAAATTTGGCTAAGTCTGGAATTCGCTTGAGAGTTCAAAGTTGAATTTTCGAAAGTGAGTTGAATGGACGCCTTAACTGGAGTTCTGACTGCAGTTAGACTGAACGATTTCTGGGTTGTCATCTTCAGTTCGTATATTAGTTTGCATGTTCAGTTAACTACCTTGCATGTTGAGTTAACTTGATTGCATGTTGACTTAACTGAAGATTATTACTGAATGTCAATTGAAGTTTGCATGCATGGCGAATTTGGTTGCAATTGTGATGTTTTAGTCAAGATGGCACTTCATTGAGTGTCAACTTCAGTTATGAAAAGGGTCGCCATTTTTAGATATTTTTGATGAAGCATTAATTAGTGAAGCTACGCCCTTTTCAAGGAATGACAACTTAAGTTCCAAAAGGGTTGTTATTTTTAGAATTAAATTGAAGCATAAGTGTGAAGTTGGCGCACTTCTTCAAGGTCAACTGAAGATTGAAAAGGGTCGTTATTTTTAGAATGTTTATTGCATGAATATGGCGAATTTCTCATCTCAATTAAGATTGTTAACTTTAGTTATCAAAAGGGACGCCTTAGTTCAAATTTGTGAATCTAAAGCAAGTGTGAAGGATGGCGAACTTAATGTGAAGTGCTAACTGAAGTCAAAGTCGCATGAAGTGTTGAACTGAAGTATTGAAAGGAAAACCCTAATGCATGGTGCTTTAATTAGCATATTTGAGTTTCAATTAACTGGGATGAAGGTCCAATCATAAGCCAAGCGCACTTTTCAAGGATTCCTTGCCTTATGCGAATTTCAATGATGAAAATCTATATATTTCAGCAATGGCGTCCATTATTTCTTCATTTCAAACTTCGAAGTCTACATTATTCTTGAGCGAGCAGCAAGTTAAAAGTGCTACAGGTGTCAGAATTCAGCGTTCTTCATAGCAACGAATTCAGATTGTGCAGAGGAAGAAGATTTCAGACTTTATTTTCACTTTGCATGCAGGTTTCATCAAGTTCCAGAAAAGAGATTGGCGAATTCTTCAGAAGCAGAACAAGCAAAACTTTCTATCTTCTGTCTTATTTCTTCTATTTCTCATCTTAGGTACTTTCTTCGCATGTCAAAGAAAACGGAAAAATATTCAGAATCTGACCATCTGGGTTCGCATATTTCAGCATCAGCAGCAAAACCCACGTCTTAGATTTTTTCGAGAAAATGCCCCGTAGCCTTCATTCTGAAGCTCTCGTGCTTTTAGAATTTCTTTGCATGTGGGATAAAATCACATCTTTTTGAAAATCTTATCATTTGGGTTTGTTCAGAATTCCGTTGTGCACAAAACCCATGTTCCAGATTTTCTTAAGAAAAATTGCCCCGGGAAGCTCTAAAAACTCCTGCAATTCTCGACTAAGAATCTTTGCATGTCAAGCTAAACGACGTGTTTTCACAATTCTGATGTTGTGGGTTGTCTTAGAATCATTTTCTAGACAAAACCCATGTCTCAAAATTTTTGGTGAAAATTATCCTCCAATAGGCTATTTTTAGCCTCACCAGAGCCATTTTAGCCTCTTCAGAAAGTTGTCAGAACATAGCCGTGTTCACAGTCAACGGATTTTTCAGAAAGGCGGTTCAACTAGACTGAATTCAAGACCAAATCGGTCTCTTAATTTAGGTTTTCATCAGAGCGCTGACAATGAAGCATTAGGCTGCAAAAGAAAGCAGAATCCTCCATTTACGGGGCGGCCAAAGTCACTCAGATCTTGTGCCATTATCTTCGTGAAAATGGTACTTACGCTGATCTCGAGGTTGTACAAACTGAGTTTCAGAAGCATGTTTATGATATCTTGATGGAAGTTCTGATCACATTTTTCAGTAATTTCAGCGAGTTTCAAGAAAGTGGCTGAAGATGTCAAAGAATGTATGCATACAGTCAAAGAAGGCGACAGAGAATTGAAGAAGCAGATTATTATTTTTGGACAGCGTCAGAGTGACGGAAGAGAGAGTAATTAATGAGTTCTTGGTCGAAGTGTTAGACCGAGTTGACATGGAGTGATCTGCCAGTTGGAACCTGCAGTTAATTTCGAGGGTTGAGTCATGAGCAGCAGTTAACTCGACTTTCAGTCTTGAGTTTACTTGCTGACTTAACACATGCTTATCTCATCCTTGGAATTATCAACACGAGTTGGTTAGGGGGTTTCCGCTAATGGGTAGTGTCCAAACTTTGCTTTAAATGGGGCGCATGCTTGCACATGGTCCATTGAGTTATTTGTATCGATTAATCGATGGTACTTTCCGGATACTTGTATAGTTTACTTCATTAGGGTTTAATAATTAATCTTGCATGCATTGCAAGGCGTAGTTGACTCAAAGGTGATTTTAGGGTTCCCTACACCTTGATGTATATAATAAGAGCTTTGCTCATTTGTAAATAACTTTTGCTTGAGAGAGAAATATGTATGTGCCTACCTTGCCCTCAATATTGCTCTTTTGGTATTTGTTCATGTGTCTTCGCTATTACGATTAATTGTTATGCCACATAGGGTTTCATGCAATTGTAATGGTGAATTCTTTCTGTTTTGTGAATCTTTATCATTTTGATCAAGTGTTATGCCACATAGGGTTTCATGCGATTGGGATGATAAATCTGTTTTGTGAAGTCTTTACTATTTTGATCAAGTGTTATGCCACATAGGGTTTCATAAGATTGGCGTGGTAAATTCTTCCCATAGTTTAGATAAATCTGTTTTGTGAATCTTTTATCATTACGATCAAGTGTTATGCCACATAGGGTTTCGTGAGATTGTGATGATAAATCTGTTTTATGAGTCTTTACTATTATGATCAAGTGTTATGCCACATAGGGTTTCATAAGATTGTCATGGTAAATTCTCAAATCTGTTTTGTGCCCAATAAACTTGTTTAGATTGAGATGATAGTGCGCCACCTTGCCCTCAAGTAGAGAATCTAAACTCGTTTATCGTCGATAGTCAAACCCGCTCCATTTCCTCATGCTTTCTGTTTTCTTGAGGAAACTGGATAGATTTAAAGTAGTTAGCTTAGTTGTAGTTAATGATCTGCGAAACCAAAAAATCCTTAACTGCGTTCTTGGTTTTCTTAACCTTGTGCCTCTTCCAGCTGAGAACAAAAGATAGGACTTAGATTACTTTTCTTTTCCATGCATTCCAGCACAACGAGGGAGCTTCCCCTCCTAATTTGAAGAGCACTCATTGCGTAGTGTACATAGCTGTCCGTACAAACCTGCACTCCAGAGGTGTTAGATTTTATGCCAACAAGGTGATAGCCACACAAAGAAAAATAATAAGGCACTATGTAATGTCCCCTTCCTAGACAGTTCGTGTGATTTGGGGGGTTAGCCTATCATTTCGACCCTCGTAGGCTGACAGTTGTGATTAGAGGGTCTTCTATGGAAGTTACCCAGTGGTTTGGGACATTACTCCAAATTCTAATTCAGGTTTGGGCCTTTACAGATGTTCACAGAGTGATATTTTGGCACTTACTATTTATCGTAAGTCGGGCCATCAGGGTTTACTATTTCTGGCAGGGCACCTGGCTTAGTTAATATTCTCAAACTCGACCCAGTTTGGCAGTTGGTTTAGCAAATGGATTATTATTGGAGCATTTTAATGATAATTAATTAATTATTGATGTGACTTTATATTATAAAGTCAAATTATGAGACTTAATGATTTAATGAATTATTATAAAGTATTAAATGACTTTATAATAAATGGGGCCAATATCATTTAATGAGTAATTAATACTCAAGGAGGAAAAGTACGCCCATTTAATGAATTACTCCTAAGTCTTATGAAGGGCGAATTAATTATCATTTAAAAACATTATTAAATGCTTTTTTGGGGGTAGAGCTTCTTGAAGGGAGTATTTATTAACTCCAAGACAAATTGAACTCAGTTGTTGATTTTTCTAATTTGTCTTATTTTCTCTCTGAGAACATTGGAGTTTGTGAAACAAGGGTTTCTGCAAATTCATGCAATTCCAGACTTTGGAGAACAATACCTCTTCAGAGTTAAGCTTTCTGAAGTTGTGAAAGATCAGCTAAAGATTGCTCAGCAGGTTGGCTTCACACAGAAGTCGAATTTGTGCTTACAGTGGAGATTTTGTTTTGGGGTTTGAATCGATTTTCTTCAGAAGGGATTTATTTGCAATGGCTATTCAAACCTATCATTTGGCACTCTTTCCAAGGGTCGTACGACTGCATTTATTGCTGTTCCCTGGCCGTACCTTTCAGCAACAAAGGCGTCCTTTCATTTGCAGCAAAAAACGCCTTGCCTTTTTTACTCCAGCCATTACCATTGGTGGCGCCTTGGTCTCTGGAGGCCATAGCAATCATTTTTCGGTCGGAGAAGTTTATTCTCAAGCTGGCCGTACAATTTATTGTCTTCTTCAGGCGGCTGCAAGCTAAAACTAGGTTTCTTAATACTGTATTGCTTGCCTTTTTACTTGCATGTTAGTTTCCCAACATTGTAATCACTCATCAATAATAATAGTCATTCGCCATTATATTCAAAGTAGTTTGCTTCAGCATCTCTATTCTTTTGCAATTTCATTGTATTTTCATTGTTTTGGCATCATTTTAGAAAAAAATTACAAAAAAACAATTATATGCAAAAACAACAAAAAAACTACAAAACATCTAAACCAGCAAAAAACATCAAAACAATCTGCATTCTTAGCATCAGTTGGGGTTGAGAGACACCAGGTCTCTTACACACTATTGGTTTGAATATTTGAAGAAAATAGATGGACAATTGTCCGAGCCAATTGTAGAGGCAATAGAACCTTCCTTGTATGTCATCGTAAATGGTGCATTTGAAAATGAAGCATTTCTTAGTCTCCACCTCTTCCTTAGTCTCCACCTCCTAGAGTGAAAAAATGACATCTAGTCTTGACGAAGGATGTGATGATTAGTTTCAACTTGTAACTAGTGAGAGCATTCTCTCAATTGACGAAGGGGAAACCTTAATTTGTGGGACTAGTGACGCTGGAAATAGTAAGGGCAGTGAATGAAACCATCCACCATTTGTAAGAAATGCTCAACATAGAAAGCTAACTTGGGGTTGAGTGGCTCATGCGAGAAAATCTAGGTGGTCTAAAAATGTTGTCTACAAATGTCTTCTCTAGTAGTTCTAATGATAAAATCTTTCATGGGAAGTAGCCTGGGGGGATATCTAGGGAGTACATGAAAGGGAATAGTCTATCTGTGGACCCCCTACTTGAGCTACAAAATCTGAGTTAGTGTAATGTCCCCATTTTGGCCATACGCTCTTCTTTGACTGATAGCCTATTTCTGGAAATCCGTAGGTTGATTAGAAGTGAAATTAGGGTTTCCTTTGTTTGGAGGTTTTCTGTGGCATTTCTTGGTGTTTACTATTTTTAGTAAATACTATGTTTGGTAGTGGTCCTGTTGGCAGTACTTCAGTTGTTCTTTCTTGTTGGAGTAGTTGGTATTTTTGGTATAGCTTCCAAAATGCAATTTTGATGGCAATTATTTAATACAAAGCAATTAATGTTATGTTTCTTTGTTGACGCCCTTGGCCTAGGATGATAACTTCAAGTTGTGTTTAAAAGGTGGACTTGAAGGGGGACGCCCTCATAAAGGAAAAATTAAATATTTAATGAAGTTTTAATTGCCATGAAGTGGACACCATCTTGAGGAGGAATTAATAACTTTTGGAAATTTGAAAAGTTTCAAATGTGACTTTTGGCGTACCATGAGGGGAAATTGAAGAGTCATTTCATTCTCTTTAAATATGAAGCTTTGCTCCAGCATTTGGTATCCATTGTTAATTGCGAAAGTTATGCTGTCGAAATGACATTGTGATTATTTCTTCAAGGGATGCTTACCTCCTAGATTCCAATCAATTTCGTGTTTGAGAGACAACACCTAATTGGTTTTTATTGCTGCTTCTCATTCAGACTAGCAGATGGAGCTCAATTGTTGAAGATTTTGGAGTTTTTCTTAGTTTTGGTGTTGCTGATATTGCTACAGCTGAAAGTGTTTTTTGTTAACAGCTTTTTGAGCAAATTATATATCATTCTGGGTATGTTTGCAAAGTGTTTCTAGACCCAAGGCGACCCCTTCCACAAGAGATTGGAATTTATTTCCAAGTCTTTGATTTTATATTGCTAAATCGCCCTTCTCAAGAGTCGTACCATTTGGAGAGCATGGGGAATTGTGCCATAAATTAATGGATGAATTTTGAGGCTGTTTCTTCATCTTGTCATGGGCACCTATCCTCCAGAGGTTCATTGCACTTCGTTTCACGCCATTCAGAGGTATTTTGGTGAAGTTATGAGCATTTAATTGATTCTTATAGTTGCTGGTTATTCATTTCCAGAATTGAAGATTTACATCAAACTTGTTTCAATTTGAATTTCCAGTCCTTTCTTCATCAATAATTGTTAATATTTATCATGGAATCATTCAGTATCTTGGTGCTTTGAAAACATTGTAATATTCATGTAATTTGCAGCTCTCTTTCTATATTGTAAGACTATAAACAGTAGTACTGTTCTAGTCCTTTATTGCTGCAATCGTTTCTTATTTCTCACATTAAGTACCCCTGGATGGTTTACCACCAGTGTGGATAAAGAACATTCTGGAAGCTTATCTCTCTTATTTGCAGCTATTTCTATTCATTGTAAAGCTAGTTATTAGTACTAACGGCTATTTCATTTTATTGCTGCAATTTATACTTGATTACACTCCCACAATTGAGTGGTTGAGTTTTAGAATAAACATTTTTCTTGTTTGTAAATTCCCCCCCACAAAATAAGTGGTTGTGTGGACTGTTTTCCCCCCACGAAATAAGTGGAAGAGAGGATTTAATGGTTGGCTTGCCACCTTAATAATGTAATAATCTAACCCACTGAATAAGTGGAGTATTCCCACTGCTTGTGGATGCCTGCATCAGCAGATGAATTGTAATTTCAGTTCAGTTTATACCTAATGATCCTCTGACCATATGCTATCACCTCGCCCACATTGGGATCTTGGTGAACATTCTTGGTTAGAGTTACTTTCCATGCTGATTTGCATTTGGAGCTAACTCTAATCAGTGGTTTGATGCTGGTTTGTGTGTCTAATTTTGGGGATAAAAGTAAGGGGAATATTTCAGTGGTATCAGAGCAGAAGATCCTGCCATCTTGTGGATCAGTACTTCATGTTTAGGCAGATGAGTGATAGAGATCTCCGGTACTACATCGAAAGTCAGTGCAGATTCTAGTTCAGCTCCTTGTGGTATCCAGAAGTTGGCAGTTAGGCATGGCTAATGAAGAAGAGATGAAGTTGGAAGAGACTCTCTTTATGGCTAGAAAGAGACTTGGTAAAGAATTTCAGTCAAGAGAAAATGAAGAGAACATTCTTCATTTGTTAGAACAATGTTTGAGACAAGTAAAACCATCACCTTTAGAGAAAATGGAGTTGGCACTAGCTCCTGCAGTGAATTCTTTGAATCGGCTCTATTGGTTGGGTCATCCTGATGAAGAAACCAAGCTGCTGATTTCTTCTTGCTTCATGGAGATAATAAGAATTGTAAATCCCCATTTGCCCTATGATGTTGAAAGTTGAAACCATGAAGATCATATTAAATATGATAGTGGAGAGTTTTTAAGATTTGGATGAAACTGGAAGTAGTTTGTTTCCAAGAAGAGTTGCTATATTGAAGATATTTTCTGAACTCAAAACAAGTATGTTGCTGGTTGAATTAGGTATGCAAAATTGAATATATTATTTGATCCATTACCTCTTCATTTCAACTTGGAGTGAATAGGAGGAGGTTGTAGTGGCAGCAATGAGAAGCATTTTAGTTTTGACTATCAATGAGATGGATGACATTCCAAAATCCGTCCTAACTTTTCTGTTAAACATTCATGAACAAGAAGGAAAGAATTCCTTTACTGCTGGTTTGTTGATCAAAGATTTGTTCATTCAGTGTGAGAGAAAATCGAAGCCACATTTGAAGAAGACAGAGCAGAAAAATGAGGTAGTTATTAGTGCAAAGGATGGGAATAAAATGTTGTTTCTCAATGATTCTAAGGCGGTTTCTCAAGAAGTACCTATTGATATGCAGTTGTTCACACATGCTGAGGGTGAGTGCAAGGAGGCAACATCAATTTTGAATACTTATGAAGAGATTAGTAATATACCTTTACATGAAGGGCTCATTGAAGACAAGAAGGATGAAGTCTTCAAATCAGCTAGTAATGATGATCCTTTACTTCATTCCAGTGAAGATGTCATGAATAGTTATGGATTAGAATCGTTTGATCATCAAACTAAGCTCTTGGAGAAAGATTCTCATGAAGATATCAATTTTGTTGAGTTGGGAGGTGTCTTATTCAAAGAGTCACCATTCCAAGTGGAGTACGAAGGGCAGTTTCTTTTTGATCAAAATAATCAGCCCTTCAGCATTTGAGATCCGGGTGTGAAGGCACCTAATTTTGTTAAGGAACTTGTATGGGATAGATTTCCCTTTGATCCCAATAAAGAACAAAATTCAGATTTCACTACAAGCTATGAGATGGCCTTTGGAGGAGAAGTTGTTTTTGACAAAGTAGCTTGCTGGAAAAAGCCCCATAATGACCATTTTAGTTTGGTTGCAGTCACTAAAGAAAACTTTTATGCTGCTAAAACTTTCAGGTCTGCGATTAATAATGACTCATTGATCAAATTGGGGGCTTCTTTAACATATAATCAAGGAGACAATGAAGGGGAATTAGAGCTAGAAGACCACAGGGCCTTTGCTGAGGAAGAGGTTAAAAAAATTCTCAAATTTAAATCGGATTTTCCTGTTTATGTAGTTGATTGTAAACAGAGGTCCGAAGAATTGGTAAGATTTGATTCTCTTCATGACCTCGAGCATTTTCAGTTGGTGGGTGGTGAAAGGCAGGAGTCTTGGAGCAGCTATGGGGGCAACAAAGACAAAGAACAAAGTTCTGATTTTGAAATGTAGCCTATCAGCAGTTCACCATCCTTGCACTTTTGTGAGTGGAAAGGACAATTCATGTTTTCCATTGGGGATGAGGTGCATGCCTTGTTTTACCGCTCACATAGTTTCAGCAATGATGAGAGACAAGAAGGAGTTTGGGATGGAGTCACTCTCTTTAATTTGCAATTTATTAAAGACTCCTTAGTGATTATGAAATCAGGGTATCTATGCTGGATTAAAGATTGGGATTATGCCTACGAATTCACAAAGAAGATCATTGGTTCATTTCAAGGATGTGAAAGAAAGGTTGATAAGCTTACTCTTGAGCTTGAATCAACAAAGTGCATGTTAGCGAATGTTCAATTGGGTGTAATGGAGGTAGGAGACTAGCTAGCTGATTTCAAACTTCTCAGAGAATGTAGGGACGAGATATATTTTGTGATTGATAATCCTCCAAGCTTGCTTGTAAGTGAATGCATAAGAGGTTTAGAGAATTCAGTCTCCATATGGGAAGTGTTGATTCATGACGACTTCCCCATCTTTGACACCAAGGTGTTGTTAAAACATGTTTTGGTAAGACATATTGTTTGCATGCCTGGCAGTTTATCCTTTGGATTGGGTAATGCTCGCACTAACCTGTCTTGGGAGAAGGATTTGAAGACGATGTTTGTTTCAGGCTCCCTTGTTTTTGAAGCTTTCTTGGATAGACTTCAGTGGTTTACCAAAGAAGTCGATAATTTTCTGGGTGTGCAATTGGAGTTGATAGGCACTCAGGAATTTGTTGTGAAAAATCTTTTGGGGTATGATAGGAAGGGTCATTGGAGGGATAAGGATCAAACTTTCAAATTTAATGGTGTTTTTTCCTTTCTTACCAGCCACTTGATGATTCCATTTGTTTATCAACAAATGGATTGGAGAAATTTTTTGAGCAAATAATGGTTCTTTGCTATAATGGAGCTCTTAGAGTGGGTGTTTCCACCCTTGTGTTCGAGCAATTTGGTCAAGATGAATGTGGATTTTCAATATTGCAGCAGCTGTTTCTACTCTTGTTTGCAGATTTCTTTGAACTCTAATGTTGAATCTTTCATTCTTGATTTGGTGGTAGCTGCTGGTCACTCTATTGCAGCAGCAAAGAGTGAAGATTCCAGGCTTATTACTCATGAAGTTTGGGAGAAAGTTGGACCTAAACAGATTATTTACTTTCTTAACAATCTATCTCTTGAGTTGAGTGATGTTTTGGGTCATCCTAGTCCTTTGAGGGAATGGGAATTGTGGACAACATTTGTTTTGCGCTCCATTAATGTTGATGTTTTCATGGGTGGGCTACATGGGTTTATCAAAGAAGACTCTAAATTCTTGAATTTGCATTTTGTCTTGATTAGTACTTGGAGAAGTGTTGTGTACTCTTTTAGATGCATTGCAGAACATTTTAAGTTGAGTATCCGTGTTTGGAATCCTCAACATGGCTTGATGGAGATTGTTACAAGTAGAAAGAGGAATCTTTGGAGAGATAAGAATTTAATTTTCAGATCCTCTGATGTTGTCCCCATCTTTGCCAATCATTCGAAGGTTCTTTTTGCTCATCAACTGGCGAATTGGAGAGATATTTCGAACAAAGGTTGGTTTAATGTTGGTTTGGAGTTTCTTGAGAAGATGTTTCCAGCCTTGGGCATGAGCAATTGTTCTATTATGGACGCTGATTTTCAGTATTGTAGCAGCTGTTCAGTTCATCGCACGATGATTTTCCTAAAATCAGATTTTGAGAGGTTCATTTTAGTTTTCATAGGCAGCTGGTACATTCATTCTTCCTCTTCTCAATCTTTTTTTAGTAATGGTTTATGGCCTCAAAAGTGGGAAATGATGCTCCATAGTGATTTGGACCAGATTTGGATGGTGTTTAAGTTCCTTTCCAGTGATTTACTCTATACAATTTCTTGCACTAGTGTTTGGGGCAGCAAACCCTTGCTTGTTTGGGTTCAACTTTTTGAGACTTTTGAGGAGAGATTAGTGGGAGTTTTCAGAAATTTTCTTGAATATGTCAAAATTATTCAGAAGAGGCATTATACATCCTGGAGGAGCTTTGGTGATGCGGCTGTTATGAACATGCAAAGGGCTGTTTATTCTTTTGCAAATAGCTATGATGGAGTCACATTTGTTGTTGTGATTTGGTCTGATGCTTTGAGGAGTGATGTTGATGAGAATATCTTTGAGTTGTTTAGAGTAATCTTCTTTCTTCTCAGGATGGTGATTGACATTGACATCGCAGATGTTAATTCCTCAGTGTTTATTGGGCATGAGATGTTGCTAGATTTTGATTCCATTCCTTCCATGTTTTTCAGTTTGAATTTCAAGCATGTTATCTCCTTGAGGTTGCAGGGTTGGTTTATGCAGTTATGGTGCAGTGATTTCATTTGTGTGATCAGAGTAGAGCAGCATCAACATGGTGGGACCTTTCCGAGATGGACATGGGACCTCGGGATCCTATATGTTAATGGGATCAGTTTGGAGTGTTGTGGCATTGCTTGAGGACAAGCAATTTTGGGAAGGGTGGACTGTAATGTCCCCATTTTGGCCATACGCTCTTCTTTGACTGATAGCCTATTTCTGGAAATCCGTAGGTTGATCAGAAGTGAAATTAGGGTTTCCTTTGTTTGGAGGTTCTGTGGCATTTCTTGGTGTTTACTATTTTTAGTAAATACTATGTTTGGCAGTGGTCCTGTTGGCAGTACTTCAGTTGTTCTTTCTTGTTGGAGCAGTTGGTATTTTTGGTATAGCTTCCAAAATGCAGTTTTGATGGCAATTATTTAATACAAAGCAATTAATGTTATGTTTCTTTGTTGACCCCCTTGGCCTAGGATGATAACTTCAAGTTGTGTTTAAAAGGTGGACTTGAAGGGGGATGCCCTCATAAAGGAAAAAATAAATATTTAATGAAGTTTTAATTGCCATGAAGTGGACGCCATCTTGAGGAGGAATTAATAACTTTTGGAAATTTGAAAAGTTTCAAATGTGACTTTTGGCGTACCATGAGGGGAAATTGAAGTCATTTCATTCTCTTTAAATATGAAGCTTTGCTCCAGCATTTGGTATCCATTGTTAATTGCTAAAGTTATGCTGTCGAAATGACATTGTGATTATTTCTTCAAGGGATGCTTACCTCCTAGATTCCAATCAATTTCGTGTTTGAGAGACAACACCTAATTGGTTTTTATTGCTGCTTCTCATTCAGACTAGCAGATGGAGCTCAATTGTTGAAGATTTTGGAGTTTTTCTTAGTTTTGGTGTTGCTGATATTGCTACAGCTGAAAGTGTTTTTTGTTAACAGCTTTTTGAGCAAATTATATATCATTCTGGGTATGTTTGCAAAGTGTTTCTAGACCCAAGGCGACCCCTTCCACAAGAGATTGGAATTTATTTCCAAGTCTTTGATTTTATATTGCTAAATCGCCCTTCTCAAGAGTCGTACCATTTGGAGAGCATGGGGAATTGTGCCATAAATTAATGGATGAATTTTGAGGCTGTTTCTTCATCTTGTCATGGGCACCTATCCTCCAGAGGTTCATTGCACTTCGTTTCACGCCATTCGGAGGTATTTTGGTGAAGTTATGAGCATTTAATTGATTCTTATAGTTGCTGGTTATTCATTTCCAGAATTGAAGATTTACATCAGACTTGTTTCAGTTTGAATTTCCAGTCCTTTCTTCATCAATAATTGTTAATATTTATCATGGAATCATTCAGTATCTTGGTGCTTTGAAAACATTGTAATATTCATGTAATTTGCAGCTCTCTTTCTATATTGTAAGACTATAAACAGTAGTACTGTTCTAGTCCTTTATTGCTGCAATCGTTTCTTATTTCTCACATTAAGTACCCCTGGATGGTTTACCACCAGTGTGGATAAAGAACATTCTGGAAGCTTATCTCTCTTATTTGCAGCTATTTCTATTCATTGTAAAGCTAGTTATTAGTACTAACGGCTATTTCATTTTATTGCTGCAATTTATACTTGATTACACTCCCACAATTGAGTGGTTGAGTTTTAGAATAAACATTTTTCTTGTTTGTAAATTCCCCCCACAAAATAAGTGGTTGTGTGGACTGTTTTCCCCCCACGAAATAAGTGGAAGAGAGGATTTAATGGTTGGCTTGCCGCCTTAATAATGTAATAATCTAACCCACTGAATAAGTGGAGTATTCCCACTGCTTGTGGATGCCTGCATCAGCAGATGAATTGTAATTTCAGTTCAGTTTATACCTAATGATCCTCTGACCATATGCTATCACCTCGCCCACATTGGGATCTTGGTGAACATTCTTGGTTAGAGTTACTTTCCATGCTGATTTGCATTTGGAGCTAACTCTAATCAGTGGTTTGATGCTGGTTTGTGTGTCTAATTTTGGGGAAAAAAGTAAGGGGAATATTTCAGTTAGATGCAAAAGATGAAACCCAAAAGCCCAAATAAAATTTCACACTCGAGGTAGAGTGAATGGAGATAAAAAGACAATGCAAATTGAAACTAAAATGCACCAAACTTCTAAAGAATTGAGATAAAAGACAATGTAAATTGAAACTAAAATGCACCAAACTTCCATGATTGTTTTGGATGTGCTTTGTGATGTTGAAATGTACGTTGCTCATTGAATCAACATGTACTTGTAGATCAATCATTAACGCATTCCAAAAATGAAGGATTAAAGGGTTTATTTATAGGATTTTGGGTGAGAATGTGAACGGGGAGGATTCAATCTCAAACAAACAATTGAGATCGAATAAGAGCAGTTGAGATCGAATTAGAGGAGTGGAGAATCCTCACTGGCTAAGAATGGTTAGGAGCTATGGAGGCTCATTAGTGGATGAGGATAAATAGCTCTTTTCATTTTTTAATTTTAAATAAATAGTTGTGCATAGGATAAAAGTAGATGGGAATTATTGGGGGGTGGGGGGTGCGGTGGTGGTGTTAGGATAGAATATTTGGATTTTAATTATTTATTTGTGGAGGATAAATGGATAATGGAAATGGATTTTTAATTTATTATTTGGAAAGGGAGATTTTATTATTTATTTAATTGTTTTAGATTACTTGATTTATTAATGGTGGTAAAGGAAAAGCAGGAATTAGAAGGAGACTAGGAAATGGGAATTAGAAAGGGTCACAATATTAAGATATAATGTTCATCAATGGTGAGAAATAAGTGTCTAATTTTTTCCCTCCTTGAAATGGCATTATGAAGTAATGGAATTTCAAAGTAAGTGGATATAGGCACTTGGTGGGAAATGAGAACTTGTCACAAGCATTGAGATTTTAATTGGACGGGTGGGGCTAAAGAACATGGGTGTGCTCTTGAAATGGATGGAATCAAGACTAGATGGTCAAGAATGAGTGGAAAAGATAGATTAATGACTAGATATATGCAAGAGAGGTGGATTGGGAATGATATATCTCACTAAAAGTTGTACTAATGTGCTGAAATCTGTTTTTAGGATGCTGATTTACCAAGGACCTTTGAGAGTGTTGAATTGTGTCTTTGATTGTTTGCTACACATGGACTTGCAGTTGATTGTTGCATTGTTTTGAGGGTTTGGGTTTAGATGTTTTAATTCGGTAACACTTATTTAGGTCACCCATTTAAGTTTCAAGTAAGAACAATGTCACAAGTATAAGTGTATCAAAGGATCGTCGAAGAGGGTTTGGTGGTATCAAGATGTTTTTACCTAAGTATGATGCAACACTCTTGCCAAGCCATGGTCAAGGTCAAAGTGAGAAGGCTACTGAAAGGATAATGGGGAGTTGTGAATAGTGGGTGGGTAATTGGTAGAGGTAGATGGAATGAACCTGACCCCAAGTGTAAGGTTCTTGTAGACAACAAAAAATAGGCTTACAAATGACACTTTTGAACTAGTTTTCATCATGGTATTTGCCCAAGGCACTATAGAAATGACTTTCACCATTAGATGAATCTTTTCTTGTTACTATTTTGATTTTTTTTGCTTTTTTCCATTTTTTTAATTGTTTTTAATTTTTGCTTCTTTTGCTTTTCTTTTTTGAGCTACTATAGCATTAGGTTTAAATGCTTGAGATGAACAATGTTCATTGGATCTTCTAGCTTTCCACCATCTTTTGGTACATCATATGTTGGAATCAACAATTGCTCAACTAAGAATTGATAGTGCTAAGTATCTATATCCATTGTTAGAAGAGAACCGGTAGTGCCCATAGCATCTACAAATTTGCTGTTGATACGTGGAACTTGCTCAAATTGAATATAAGTGAAATATTGTTTGAAGCTATCAACCATTCACTTGGAGGGGATGAGTTTTTCATCTTTTGTGTTATATTCATCATTAACTTGTTTGATTACCAATTGTGAATCACCATAGACTAGCAAGTGCTTAATGTTCCACTGTATTGCCAATTTCAAACTTGAGATGAATGCTTCACATTTTGCTATATTGTTCGTATCTCCAATTCTGAAAGCTTTTGGTATTAAATCAGTTTGTGGTGTGAGAAATAGGTTTCCTACCCCTAAGCCATGCGAGTGAAGAGCACACACTTATACCGAGAGGGGTGGTGAATCAATATAAGATAAACTTATTTAAAATTCAACAACCACAATAAAAGCAAGCACACAAGATCCACACAATTTAGGAACATAAGATTTATGAGGAAACCCTTTCGGGAGAAAACCACAGGGAAAGACTGCATGGATCTACTATCCAAATCCAGCCATAACAAAAATACAATAATCTTACAAATCTTTGTAGGCACCAACCCATTGGAGACACCAATCCTTGCTATTAAGAACCAACTTAGCAAGAGACACCAATCTCTTCTATTGAGAGGCACCAACCTCTAATGAACAAAAAATTTGCCTTCTTGAATAACACTTCTTCAATGGATGATGATCATTTGAAACTTTGTCAAAAATTTGTTTGCAATGTTTTTCACATATGCCATTCTTCAAAAATCTGCTTTAATAAATCTGCTCTGCTCTTGTTTTTGAATGATATCACATTATTGCTTGCTTTCTAACCTCCACTTCAACTTTTATTTATACCCAATCATGCCTCTTCACCAAATAGTGTTGGCCTTCTCAAGGAAGGTCAGCCACATACAAATAATATTAATTTTAATTTATTTTTAATTCCCCCAATAGAGGTTGGCCCATTTAAAAGAGGGGTGATTTTACAAAATATGGGGGCCATAAATTGGGCACCAATCTAAGACAAATTGAGCTGGCCAACATTTGTAATAAGTTTAGACTTATAATTCAAGAAAAATAATTCATGGATTGGCCCACCTTCTTGATTTCCTTCTTTGACGGCGATTATGCTCCTTTGACATCAATGACAACAATATTTCCAACAAAGAGGCTAAGGAGCCATCAATGGATAATTTCTATGTTGGTAATTCTTGAGGAGAGAGGATGGACTAATTTGGAAATTCTATTATTAAGGGTTGGTGATCTGATAAAGGTGCTTCTGCTAGTTGATTTGCTAGTGCTTGCCCTTTGATTTCCGTTTGGTTTATGTATTCAATGTCAAATTCACTAAGCAACATGACCCGCTTTGCCATTCTCCCAATAAGAGCTGTTTTGGATAGGAGGTATTTGACAAGATCAATTTTAGCAACAAGTTGTGTTTTATTATTGAGCATGTAGTGTCACAATTTTTGGGATGCGAAAATGACAACCAAGGATGCTTTTTGCATGATAGCATAATTGAGTTCATGAGCAACTAGACTCCTACTTAGGTAATAGATAGCCCTTTCTTTTCCTTGATCATCATGCTAAGCTAGGAGAGCTCCTATGGCAACTTGAGTGGCTTAAATATATAACAACAAAGGTCTTCTTGGAATAGGTGAGACGAGCACTGGGAGGTTTGCAAGATAAAGTTTGAGGGAATCAAATGCTTTTTTGACATTGTTCATCTAGATGGAATATTGTGCTCTTTCACAAGTGTGAGAATGGTTAACATCTATTGGCAAGCTGTGAAATAAATCTGAGAATAGCTTGGAGTTTTCCTTGCAGACTACAAAGTTGTTTAAGATTGCTAGGAGGCAACTTTGTGATTGCTTTAACTTTAGTTGGATCTACCTCAATTCCTCTTATGGATATAATGAATCCCAACAATTTTCTAGATGTAACACCAAAGACACACCTTTTGGGATTTAGACAAACTTTGTATTCTCTTATTCTATCAAAATTTCGTCAAAGGACAACATGATTGTTCAACTCTAGTCTTTGATTTAGCCAATATTTCATCTACATAATCTTCAACAAGGTCATGGAGCATATCATGGAATATTATTGTCATGGGTCTATGATAGGTTGCAACATAATTCTTCAAGCCAAAGGGCATGACTTGATAGCAAAAGGTCCCCCACTGGATGATAAAGGCTCATTTATGTTGATCTTTAGGTGCTATGCAGATTTGATTATACCCAAAAAACCATCCATGAGGCAGAGCATTTTGCACCTTGCTATCAAATTCACAAACATGTCAATATTGGCTAAGGGGGAATCATCTTTTGGGCATGCCTTATTGATGTCCCTAAAATTTGTACACTTTGATGCCTGAGGTTTTCTTTCTAATAGGTAGAATGCTTGAAATCCATTTAGAACAGTTGATGGGACAAATGGATCCTACTTCCAAAAGCTTTTGCAATTCTCCCTAAAAAAGAAGGGCTACTTAAGGGTACATTTTCTTGAGCTTTTTCTTTATTGGCTTTGCATTCGAATGTACAACTAGATGGTGCACTACAAGAGATGGATCCAAA
This sequence comes from Sequoia sempervirens, assembly GCA_007258455.2. Taxonomy (NCBI): domain Eukaryota; kingdom Viridiplantae; phylum Streptophyta; class Pinopsida; order Cupressales; family Cupressaceae; genus Sequoia; species Sequoia sempervirens. Next base: position 501,018 of record VDFB02301007.1, read on the forward strand.
CTAGGCATATTCGCATAAGACCAAGTGAAAACATCTAAATGTTATTTTAGGAGGAGAACAAGGATTTCTTTTTCCTCAAAACTAATAGTAAGTGCAATCTTGGTGAGTTTAGTATTCTTATCAATTCCTAGATTAACATTTTCAGCTTCCTCTACAAGCAATGTAGAACTGTCTTGTAATTGTGTTGATGTTGGGGGGAGGTTGAATTCCTTGTCCAGTAGTGCCTTAGAGAGGTTTTACTATCAAATGTGTCTTTATCTTTACTTTTATGGTCCAAAAGCACCCTAGAGAGGTTTTCACTAGAGGACACTATTTTTTTATTTTTCTTGTTTCTTTTTATTTTTTCATTTTTATGACTAAAGAATTTTCCATGTTCCCCAAAGTATACCATTGAAGCAAGACTAATGTCAAGAATATTTTCTGTGATCCCTAGGTGGGATTAGGTCTCTCATCCCATGAACTCTACACTTGCTTCATCATTTTGGAACCGGTCAAATGATGGGTGATCTTGTTGTTCCCAATCGATAAGCTTTGGGTGTTTTAGTTCAAGGTAGATGGTTAGGATAGCAACGCCATTAAAGATATTGATTGTGGAAAGGTTATCGTAGAGGCTATAAAGAGCCATTGTTTCATCATTATGTTTGGTGAAGCTGCTTTGGAAATTGTAGAATTGTCACAAGTGAGTTGGGTTTGCTTATCGGAGGGCAGCCCATGAGTTACTTTATTTTCATGTACATTTATGTGCTTCAATATCCCTCTCATGGAGACCTAGGCCTTTTACTTGGTATTTCATTATTTTTTTCCATTATCTTAATAGCAATAGGATATTCATTAATTGTATAACAGGGTGCTAATTTTTCTTCATAAAGCCATGAGCCATTGGAGATCTCAATATGAATAATTTCTTTTGCAAGAAAAATTGAGCTGATAAATGTTGTTGAGCCAAATTGATGTGAAGCTAATACTTTCTTCCTATTCATGATTGGCCCGCCATGCCTTTTGGGTGAAAGGGGAAGCTTCCTATGTGAAAAGAATCTTGGATTTTGTACTCACCACAACCCTTGTTAAGGATCTTAAAGTGGCATTTAGATGTGGATGAAAGGTCATCAGGATCTATATGAGAGGATGAATTTTTTGGCTTAGATTTTATGGATATTTGTATGATTGGACAATGATGGCTTTATGATATTTACCTTCCATCATTTTACAATATTGGTATGGGTTTGGATCTCTAGGGATTGTGACTCTATGCTTGAACGGATGAATTTAAGGCATTGGTGGAATGTGGATGGGACAATTTGCGTAGCATGGAGCCAAGGATGACCAAGAAGGATGTCATATCAAAGGTCAAGGTCTATAACATGTAATAAGGTTTGTTGCACGATAGGCCCGACCATAATGGGAAGGTGGATAATTCTTTCTGATTCCCTTACTGCATTGTCATATGCCTTCATAGTTATAGTTTGAGGATCCTATGCTTCTTTTGAGTAACCAAGGTGCTTTATCAATTGCAAGGTATAGATATTTAGATTTGATAAGTTGTCTACAAGAACCTTCTTTACTTTGTGTTTAGCGATAAGGATTTCATTGTGTAAAGGGAGGTTGCGAGATGGTCCAATTGGAGGCCTATCATGTTGGCTAGAAGTAAGGTGGTGGGTGGAGGCTAAGTGACCAATGAGAGCTCAGAAGTCATTCAGGTCTATGTTACTATGGACTTTTGATTCTTGCAATATGTTATAGAGGACATCCTTGTGGATGTTGTAGGCCTTGAGAAGATCCATTATTGATATTTGTGATAAAGTTTACTCAAGTTGTTCAATTATGCTATATCGTCCTTTAGAAGTAGGTGGAGGAGGACCTGGGACAAAGATTTTAGTGCGTCTTGATGTAGTAGCATAGGAAGGGCCTTTGATTTTAATGTTGGCAATTTGGTTGTCGACATGTCTTACAATTGTGTTATGTGAATGGGTGATATTGTTAGTATGAACATTGTTGGTGTGACCATTTTGACCTTGGTTAGGCTATGTACACGATCAATCATGCTTTAGGAAATGGTCCTCATAAACCCCCAATTGCACATTAGGTGATGTAGATGCATCTTGTTCAATCGCAATACTTCTATCGTCAATAAGATCTTGGACATAGTTCTTAAGGTTTAGATATCTATCGGTTGAATGTGTTTGAACACTTATGCTTGTTCTCATCGAAAGGTTTGGTTTTTGGAAATATTATCATGTTTGTTTTTACTAATTTATGAAAGACAACTTCTAATGGTTCTCTTAAGGAGATAAATTGTCTGCATTTGGTTTCTTGTTGTGTGTTTCCTATGGGAATGGAAGTGGTAGCAGGATTTTGAACTATTTGAATATGTTAGATTCAATCACTCCATTGCCAACCACATTCTTATTCTTGCTAAATCATTTTGGCTTATCAAATTGAATATAAGAAGGGCCTTCTCTATTTGAACTTCTTTTTCAAGAATTTCCTAGAATATAGTTACATAATTACTTGCAAGTTGAAAGCCATCTCTTGGTTTAAATTGGTGACAAAGATGTTAACTAGTTGCTGAAATATGCTAACCAATTTTTTCGATAGATTTTTCACACACAGTCAACACTTCGCCAATTGAATTAGCGTTAACATCAAAAACTGAAATCCAAGCTTGAAAGAACTCAACGCCAAGAATGCACACTCAATCCCAAGGAAGGATAGGTGTTGTCATATGGCGGAGAAACTAAAAACAATACTTGAAATGAGACAAACTCAACGTCAAGGATGTGCACTCAAGATCCCACTAAGGGCGAGGTGCTAACATATGACGGAGTTATTAATTGAACTGAAATAATTAGGCGGATAACCAGCCATGAAGATACATCTATCTAATTCATCCGCTGCGGCGGGCATCCACTTAAGAGTGGGGATTCACCACTTGAGAGTGGGTACAAAGAGATATCAAATGTTCATTTTTCCACACTGGCGGTAAACCATCCAGGGGTAATTAATATGGAATAAAACAAGTAATTGCAGAGACTTACAACGTTGGATTAGTGCTACTAAAATCTCAACCTTACAATCACAAATCTGCAAATTACTAATTACAATGATAAAGAACATAGTTAAGAAGAGAAGAATGAATACTAGCAATGTTCTTTTGCTCTTCCAATGATAAAATAAAGACCAAAACTGAAATCATATGAACCTGATATAAAACAGTGTTTTCTGGAATTTCTGATCAGCAAACTGAAACACCATAAAATGCTCATAACTTCATCAAATTACCTCCGTTTCGAATGAAATCGAATGCAATGAACAACTGGAAGGTAGGCGACCAAGTTAGGATGAAGAAACAGCAACAAAGACCCTCTGTGAATTAAGCACCCATTCCAATGCACTTATGAAAAGGTACGACCCTCCTTGAAGGGGCGATTTTCATTTAAAAATCAGATTCTCAACTATAAAATCTCAAACTTAGCATGATGAGTCGTCCAAGATCAACAAATCCAATGATGAAATACCCAGAATCATATTCAGACTGATAATTAAACTATGAATCAAAATCACCTTCAGCTGTAGATGAATCAGCAATACCAAAATTGATAAATCTCCAAAATTCTTCAACATTCGAACTCAATCTGCTAGTCTGGATGAGAAGCAGTCCCAAAACCAACTAGGTGTTATCTTTCAAACACGAAATTGGATCAATGCTAAGAGGTAAGCATTCCTCGAAGCTAAATTCATGAAGTCATTCCAACAGCATAACAATATGATAAGCATAATGGATACCAAGGCTGGAGCAAAACCTTCACTAAATAGAAGGTCACAAAACTCTTCAATTTCCTGAGAAGGCACACCAAAAGACACAAGAGTCTTTTCAATTTCCAAAAAATAATTAATTCTCAATATGGAGTCCCTTTTGCACAATTATGAACTTCACTTTATTTTTAAAAATATCTTCTTAAAAGTGGCGTCCACTTTTCCCAAGGCATTAAACAATATTTAAAATATATAAACACCTCATGAAGGCGTCCCCCTTCCAAGTCCCTCTTTTAAACACAACTTAAAGTTGTTCTCCTAGGCTAAGGGGTCAACTGCAAATTATAACATTAATGCCTTTATTCACCAAAATAAAACCTTTAGAAGCCAGACTTGAATTGCAGTAAATGCTCCAACTGAAAATGAAGACCTTGAAGACTGATAATTGCATACTGCCAAAAAAATAGGATTTACTGTAAATAGTAAACTCTCTGAAATGCCGTAGAACCTCTGAACATGGAAACCCTAATTTTACCTCAAACGAGCCTAGAGGCTTCCGGAATAGGCTGATGAGTGTCAGAACAGATCACTGATGAGAAGGGGACATTACAGTTGCTTCTCAAGAATTGGCCATGGGAATCTACTAGCTAAGCCTGTCCACCATTGGAGGAATGAAGAGAAGCTTTCATCAATTCTTTGTTTTGTATTACATAAATTCATCATTGTTAGTTTGTGTTCCATGTATGAAATTTTTTTAACAAATTTCTTAACCAATTCAACAAAGGTGGTGATAGATCCCCTAGGAAGGTGTAGAAAGCACTCCAATGCTTTGCCCTCCTAAGCTTCATGGGAATAGCCTAATTAGGTAATTATCATTGTAAGCAACTTCCTGACATGCCATAAAATTTCGTTGACATGTTCTCTAAGATCTCCCTTCCCTTTATACTTGCCAAATTTTGAGATTTTGAAGTGAAGAGGGAAAGGGGTTTGCAATATAGACGATTAAAGGGGTATGGGCATAACTCCTCAAATTTATACTTCTTGCTTTGATTTTGGGATCTTGTTTGTAGTTCTTCTATGTTGTTTTTCATGTCTTTCCATTCTTGAATAAATGATGGGTTTGGGGATGACTTAGACGATTGAGTCAACTTGTTTCGATGTTGTTGGTTGGATTGTTTTGGGGTTAACTGATCCACATGTGACATGTTTGCTAGTTGTTGACTAATAAGTTGCAATTGGTCACTCATGAGCTTGTTTGAATCTAAGAAGTCATGTTGGATGGTTTTACCTTTATGGTCATGGGGAACTTTAAGATTTTCTATTTAAAATTGTTCTTGTTCATTAAAGTTGATATTGCTAGTAGTGGCATGTTTGTTTGAAAGGTATTGGTCAATAAGGTTGCTCAAGACATTATGGTGTAGTCTTTAGGGATTTTTGCGCTTACCTCTAAAATAATTTTAAGGATCTCATCTCGATTTTCAAAGAGGTATTGTTGTACATGGTCGTGATCTTAGATTTAAGCACGTCATCAATACTATCAAAGGTTTCACTTTGGTGTGCAAGGTCCTCAATATCATCCTCAATATGTTTTTTGGATTGGTTTATTGTAATATTCCCCCTTAATTTTTTTCAGATTATATCAGCACAAATCACCACTGTTAGCATTAGCTCCAAATATAAACCAGCTTGGAAAGTAACCCTTCACCTTTTGATCACCAAGATTCCAATGTGGGCGAGGTGAGAGCATACAGTGTCAGAAATGAAATACAAAGTTGCTAGGTGGCTAGCCAACCATGAATGAAAAGTAAATGCTGGAAATACAAGAGTAGGCGGATAACCCACCATAAGCTCGACCACTTATTTAGCGGGAGCAAAACTAATTACAAATAATGAGGCGGCAAGCCAACCATGAATCTGCTCTACCGCTTATTTAGTGGGGGGAATTTAAACAAGTGCTGAAAGTAAATTATTTAACTCAACCACTTCTTCAATGGGAGTAACTATATACATTTAAAATGCAGCAAATAAAATAACAACTGTTAGTACTACTAAACAAGCTTTACAATGATAGAGTTTTCAGTTGCACAAACATAGAATTAATCTTCCAAAACCACAAGGAGTTAGAGTAAAAACCTTTAACTGATACAACATATGAATGATATAGAAAATGAGCTCAAAACAACAGTATATCAGAATATAAACAAGTCTAATAAAAAACAGTAATCACAGAAAATCAGACCAGCAAGATGAGAATTCACCAATTTGGACACAACTTCAATTCAGCTGCGATTGACTCCAAACGGTGGGAAAATGAAGCCAATAGCTTAGGTGTCCAAACTCCAAACAGCAAACTATGCCAAAACAACATCATAGACTTGGCACAAATCCCAATGCAACCAACAAGAGATGGTACGGCCTCCAGGAAGGGTTGACCTTCTCTTAAAAATCAGATTCTTAGAATTAAATTCTGAAAAATTGCATAACTGGGCGCCCTACACAGTTGAACAGCTTGAGCCAGTACCCAAAACCCAATAAAATTCGATGGTGAAGGTACGAGCAGAAGTTCGCTTCAGCCATGAACATCTTCAGCATAAATAAAAAGACTATACAGCAGCAATCTGTTTATAAAATTAGAATTCAGTTCTATCCGCACTCCTGAGTGAAGCACGGTTTTTAGAATGCCATCTAGGAAGCTATCGTTTCAAGCCCGAAAAATGGCGAAGTAAAGGTGCTAGGAGGTCTCTCCTCAAAATGGCAGCAGCATAACATTATGATAATTTTCCAAAGATGAGAATGAAGGAGCAAGGCCTCATTAAATAGACTCTTCAACTGGAAAATGAATCAATTTGAAACCTCCAAGAAAGAACCTTTTCGACTTCCTCATGGGACACCCATCTCCAAATGCACTTTTTAAAATATTAAAATAAATTTAATATCTCTTCCCTAGGCGTCCACCAAAAAGAACAAATAAAACATCATTAAAGATAATAATATTTCATCTTGGACAACCACATAAAAGGCCCCTTTTTAAAAACAACTTCAAGTTCATCGCCTAGGCACGGGGTCCAAAAAGTAACACTAAAAAAATGACTAAGTTATTAAAACTTAGCTCCAAGAGGAAAGAAGAAGCCAACGCCCAAACTGATCAGCCTCACTGCCCAAAATAGAAAGATGAATTGGAAATGACTGAGCTGCTAGTAGGATGACCCTGCTATAAATAGAACTTACTAAAAATAGTAAGTGTTCCCAAACACCTTTTGAGCACAAACCGGGCAGCCGTCATGACTTAGTAAAAATAATAAGTGCGTGGAAAGGTTGCCAGATGGAGATGCATGTTACACCATTTTGAAGCTCACTGAAAACCCAGAAAAACCCATAAACCTTTCCTGCATGCAAGGTATTCGCCAAAAATGCATGTCATTTTCTCAACATGCCTATCACCACATCCTGAAGCTCTCCAAAAATCCAAAAAGTTCCCTAAATCTCACTTCCAAACTCTTGCATGTGAGCCTCCAAAAGCCAAGTTGAAACCTCCTATAAAATAGGAAACCCTAATTTCCATTTCTGCTTAGCCTATGGGTTTTCGGAAACAAGCTAAATCCCATTGAAGAGTGTAGAGCTAAAATGGGGACATTACATTTATTGATTGATAGGGATATTTCAGAATGGGTCAACTTTAACATCTAACTTAGCTTGACTCATAGTTTTTGGATCCATGATTTGGTTTTGAACTCTTTTTTATTTTTTGGTTTTTTCATTTTTTTTTGGTTTTTTGGTTTTAAGGTATACAAACAAGCACGAGCTATTCACAACACCGAGCAATGAAGGCATGTTAATGGGCCTAAATTATGCGGGAGTATCAATTTCCATGGGCTCACAAATATACTATTAAGTAAGGATAGCTAGGGAATGCAAGGTCATGGACCACCTATACACCCATTACCATGGAGGCCAAGGCCTTGTCCATAGTTAGCATTATCTCACCAACTTGAAAGCATGGCGTGAGTATCTTCTTAGGCGTAATTGGTTACTAATGTGCTATGCAAAAAGATGGTTGTTGGTCTTAAGCTACAAGTTGTCTAAGGGTATCCTTTATATACCACAAGGGTATGTGAGGCCTATTTTTGTGAGCTTTAGTCCATCTATAAGCATGTGACCTAAGCGTAAGTGAAGGTCACCTCATCTTGACTCCTTATGAAAATGGTCACCAAGGCTATGCCAAACATGATAACTCCTTTAAGGTACAACTTTCACTCTGCCCCCTTTTTATCCCTTGCTAAAATGTGTGGTCGAGGTCGTTCTCTATGGTGATGATATCCTTAGGTAGGCCCTCTAAAAAGAAAAGATTACACTTGTTTTTGATCCTCAAGATTGCCATAGATTGTGAGGGTAGAACATACACAAGTGCAACTTTAGGATTTGTTGTACCCAAAACCAAAATTTTTGCTTCA